>CAUYUD010037714.1:88-11261 GCA_963575295.1 Alouatta caraya
CAGCACTTTGGGAGGGCCTGTGTGGAGTGGCTGTGTGGAGGGGGCTGTGTAGAGGGGCTGTGTGGAGGGGGCTGTGTGGAGGGGCCTGTGTGGAGGAGTCTGTGTGGAGGGGCTGTGTGGAGGGGGCTGTGTGGAGGGGCTGTGTGGAGGGGGCTGTGTGGAGGGGGCTGTGTGGAGGGGACTGTGTGGAGGGGGCTGTGTGGAGAGGTCTGTGTGGAGGGTGTTGTGTGGAGGGGGCTGTGAGTAGGGGCTGTGTGTAGGGGCTGTGTGTAGGGGGCTTTGAGGAGGGGGCTGTGTGAAGGGGGCTGTGGGGAAGGGAATGTGGGGAGCTGGGTGTGGGGAGGCCGGTGAGCATGGCTGAGGCCCAAGCCTCAAGGGAGCCTGCCCGGGCCTGGCTGGGTGTGTCTAAGCCAGTGGCTGGAGTGGGCTTTGTGTGGCGTGCCCGGCCGTCCCCTCTTGGACAAGGCTCAGGGCAGCTGGGCCTCTAATTGTCCTCTCTGCATGCCAGATGTTAACAGATATCTGGCATAATTCTCTGTGTCTGTCCACAAGGCCCAGAGGAAGGACAGAAATAGGAATCCCCAGTGGGGCGGGAGCGCTTCTCCGGTCACCCAGGGGCCAGGGCTGCGTCGCCTCTGCGGGACACAGGGCACTGGGCCGGCCGCAGTGTGATGCTTGCACAAGTTAGGGGTGGGCTGGCCAGACCTTTGCTGCTCTTGGGGTCTACGGTGTGTGGCGAAGGTGACCGGCAGGGGATGCCTGGACGTGGGGAGTGTGTGTGTGTGTGTGTGTGTGTGTGTGTGTGTGTGCATGCGCATATGTGTGTGTGCCTGTGCGTGTGTGCATGCCTGTGTGTGCATGTCTATGTGTGCATACGCATGTGCGTGCATGTGTGTGCCTGTGTGTGCACGTGTGCGTGTATGTGCGTGTGCCTGTGTGTGCATGCATGTGTGTGTGTGTGCGTGTGCCTGTGTGCGTGCACGTGTGTGTGTAGGTCTTGGCTCATCCCTGCTTCTTGGCAGATGCCGCCTGCTGCATTTCCCAACACTGGTGTGCACCGTCCCTAATGGTCCGCAGGGGTGGGCTCTTGGCCTGGCAGACAGTCACTGCGCTGGACCAGGGCAGGTCCCCATGCCCACACCTGAGCCAGCACCAGGTGCCCTCCCCATTGCATGGGAACTGTGGGCGATCTTGCCCTCCGCAGCAGTGGGGCTCGTGGCTGTCTGTAGAAAGCAGCCTTCGGTAGCTGATGCCCTGAGTGACTTACAGCTGGTGTGTCACCGGTCCCCCAGGCAGGTTGGCCCGGGTTCAAACAGGAGGCATCCATTCGGGTTCTTTATTACACATGCCTGGGGCACACACATGATTCCTTTCACAGAAAGGAGAGGTCCCCCCTGGATGGACCCATCAAAGAGGTGGCCACCATGCACGTGGCCCTGCAGCAGGCCACGGGGCTCAAGCTCACCCTGGTCTCCAGTGAGTTGAAGGGTGGCACAGCATGGCCTTCATTGCACACAGACAGTGAAGGGGACAGTGGTGTTCAGGGCACAGGGCGGCACCACTGTGGCCTCTCAGTACTCTGAGTTGGGCTGTGACTAGCAGGGACGCATGGGCCACTCCTCTAAATGCAGAGGACAGCAGCTGTGCACGTGTCCTGGAGTCTTGTGCAGGAGGAGGGGCCCTGGGAAGACCCCACCCCGGAGGCCTTTCAGAGCCCAAGGGAGACCCCACCCCAGAGGCCTTTCAGAGCCCGAGGGAGACCCCACCCCGGAGGTCTTCCAAAGCCTGAGGTACTGAGGCTGCATGACCCATGGAGCCCACCCTGGTCAGAGCGGTTGCCACTCACAGCCAGTCCCCCAATCCCTATCTGTCACCAAAGCCTCTCTCCTTCCCCATCTGGGCTGCACCAGCCCCACCCCGGCCAGGGCAATGACCTAGGAAGCCACCTGTCAGCAGAGTGGGCTCTGAGGCGTCATGGCTGAGGCGGCAGCAGAGTTGGCTTCAGTCTGGGGGCAGTGGGGTCTTACTTGGAAGGGAAAGCACAGTCATTGACTAATTTCTGTGCGTCACTCACGTGGGTGGTGGGTGAGGGTCTGGGCTGGGTCTGAGGTGACAGTGCTGGGCTTGCATCTCAGGAGGGACCTCCGTCTGGTAGGCCCAGCACTTGCAAGCAGGAACTGCAGGAGGGTCCTGGTCTAGAAGGAGCCTGGGTCCTGCACAGCGATGGCCACCATGAACTCGGCTCAGGAGCCCTGGAAGCCAGTGCCCACCGGGACTGTCTCTCAGGGAGCTGGCAGTGCTCAGCTCAGAGTAAACGTCAGAGCTCTCTCTCCAGGGTCGGGGCCCAGCTGTCACCTTCTCTCCCAGGTTAGGATGGGTGAGGGGCAGGCATGAGGTGTGGGACCATCTGTCATCTCCCAGGTTGATGTCACAGCCAGCTCCGAACCTGTCCCAGGTGAGCCTGTGGAGTGTGCTAGCTGCAGAGGTGGGAGCAGCATCCGGTGGGCAGGAAGGGCCGAGGGCCATGTGGCAGTGGGTGGGTGGGGGCTGAGCCACCTGAGGCTGGCAGTGTAGACGGTACTGCTGGGTGGATGGTGTCTATACCACAAACTCCTGTGGGGGCAGGGCCTCCCCAAGCAGGTCCAGAGCCAGGCAGTTCTTGGACTTGTTGCTGGGGAGAGTGGCCCTGGTCTCGAAGGGGGCTGCCAGCCTGAGGTCCAGGGTGCAGTGGAAGGTGTGGCTGAGTGAGGTGGGCTCTGGGTGCAGGTCCAGCTGGCACAGACGCGTATCGTCCAGGCTGCGGCTGTGCTGCTCCTCACTGGCCCCGGCTTTCATCTCCCGGATCTGCAGGGAGAGGCCATGGGGTGAAGCCTGCAGCCCCCTCCCGCTCCCACCATTGCAGACGGCAGCCACACTGCTTGCGGCCGCAGTGCCACCCTCTCTGCCAACGCCCGCCCTGCACTGCTGTGCACTGCCATCTGTCCCGGATGGGCACACGCTGGCCCCAGCCCTACCTGCCGACCTCTCAGGGGTGCTGGTTCCAGGGGCCAGCCCCTCCCCTGCCTCTAAGTGCAGCAGCCCACCCTGCCTGTTTCCCTAATGAGACATCTGTGTCCATCCCTCAGGCCTGACTGTGGCCCTTTCAAGAGAGGCTTGGCATTTTCTTCCGGTGCATTTTGAGAGGCCCCCTCCTTGCCCAGCTTCTTTCCCGGGGCCGTTTTCTGCCTTTTAGCTCAGTGGACCTGGACTCTTCGAGTTTTGTGTAATTTAGGATCAGGTCTAAGTGTGGTCCTTGAACACCAGCTCTGGGAGCACCTCAGACATCAAGAACAGCCTCTTATTTTACATGGGAGGAAACTGTCACTGTCCAAGGCCCCGTCCAGGTGGGCATCCAGCGGGCAGCGTCATCATCCTTAGGTGACGCCTCCAACCCGAGCTTCTTGGCCACTGTGGCCCCTCAGAGCTGTCCTGGACCACTGTGTGCCTAGGAGGTGGACAAGGCACCTGGCAGCAGGCAACAGGGGGCAGGCGGCTTTCATCAATACATCTTTCCAGAGTTAGAGTCCCCGGCCAGTGCCCAGGTGGCTTTGGGTGGCTGTCTCCTCTGAGGAGCGGCTGACCCTGGCTTGGGCTCGCCCCCACTGGGATGGTTCCTCGCTTGCCAGGACCTGCAGCCTCCCTCCCTCCTCCGGTGCCCAGCCCTGCCCTCTTTCGATCCAGCATCCGATAACTAATCAGCCACAGCTGATTTTCTCAGTCTTTCCAGGGGGATTCTGGACAGAGCCGACCGGACAGGGCCTCGCCCTACTGTGGTGGAGCCCGGGGTGTCGGGTGGGGGTTGGGTAGGGCAACTCGGAGCCCGGTGGGGAACCCTGAGCCCGCCAGTCCTCACCTGAGCATACAGAAGCCACTGGCTCTGTCTCTCCAGCTCCTCTGGGGAAACCCTAAGGCCCGGGGGCTCTAGGGGAGTAAGGGAGCCTGGAGCAGCCCTGCACACCGGACCAGGCCCTGGTGGAGGAGGTGGATGGAGGGGCGGGGGAGCCAGTGGACAGAGGGGACGGGGCAGCCAGTGGATGGAGGGGGTGGGGCACCCAGTGGACAGAGGAGGTGGGGGCAGCCAGTGGACGGAGGGGGTGGGGCAGCCAGTGGACAGAGGGGGTGGGGCAGCCAGTGGATGGGGGCGGGGCAGCCAGTCTGCTGCACAGCAGGTCACCGGGCCCAGGTGTGTGGGTCCTGCCTACAGTGGCCTGGTGACACTTAGGGCCCAGCCACCCCAGGCCCAGGCAGGACCCATCCCTCCCCACAGCAAGCTGGCTCACACGGCCCTGAGCTGAGGCCCCCGCCCACACCCACCTGTCCCAGTCCCTGGGAGCCTTGCTCCCTGACTTGCCTGCTGCATCTTGGGGGTCTCAGTCGAGGGACCCTCTGACAGGCCTAGGAAGGCCCCGAGGGTCCCTGGCAGGGGACCTAGGAGAAGGGAGTGGAGGAGCAGGGCCCGGGGCTTCTGGCCCGTGGTGGGAATCCTACCTGGTACACCAACTCAGCGCTCTGGCCTCTGGTCCTGACGTGGGCGCAGGGCTCCCGGCAAGCGGCTGTGGGAGGAGGCAGCCATGAGCACAGGTGTCTGGGTCCTGCCTGACGTGGCTCCCCCCAGGGCAGTCCCCTGTGGAGCTGGGGGCCCAGGTTCGGCCACTGCTTCTCCTGAGGCTCACACTGCCCCCTTGCCCTCAGCGTGGTGACTGCTTTTGCTCCATTCCCTGACCTCTGCTAAAACGGGCTCTTACTGTGCGGAAGTGGGATTAGCACGGTGATTCCTGCTGGATTACAGACCCCAGAGCTTGCGTAAAACCTCAGAGATGGAGGCCAACCATCCCTTACTGGTGGACCAGACACTCCAAGTGCAACCGTGGACACGGTGGGTTAGTGACAGAAACGCCTGGTCCGGGGTGATGTTGGGTGACCCTGGATGGCGCTGGGTGACTGTAGGTGATGCTGGGTGGCCCTGGGTGACTGCAGGTGATGCTGGATGGCGTTGGGAGGCCCTGAGTGATGCTGGGTGGCACTGGGTGACTATAGGTGATGCTGGGTAGCGTTGGGAGGCCCTGGGTGATGTTGGGAGGCCCAGAGTGATGCTGGGTGGCCCTGGGTTATGCCGTGTGGCACTGGGTGACTGCAGGTGATGCTGGGTGGCGTTGGGAGGCCCTGGGTGATGTTGGGAGGCCCTGAGTGAGGCTGGGTGGCCCTGGGTGATGCCGGGTGGCACTGGGTGACTGTAGGTGATGCTGGGTGATGTTGGGAGGCCCTGGGTGATGCTGGGAGGCCCTGAGTGAGGCTAGGTGGCCCTGGATGATGCCGGGTGGCACTGGGTGACTGTAGGTGATGCTGGGTGGTGTTGGGAGGTCCTGGAAGATGCCGGGTGGCCCTGGGTGATGCCATATGGCACTGGGTGACTACAGGTGATGCTGTGGGTGGTCCTGGGTGACTGAGCCCCAGGGCTGGTCCCACCTGATCTCATCACAGAGACCAGCAGAGCTGAGGTCCCCTTTCTGGGGCGATAAGGAAGCTTTCAGGGCCTCACACACAGGGGCTGAGGAGGAAGCATCTCCCAGGACAGGATGCCACGTCCTGGGCCCACTGGACACATGGTCCTAGAACACTCTGGGAATGGCTCTGTCTTCTTACTCCTACTCAACTGAGTGAAAACGACACCAGTCTAACCCAGGCTTTCTGACACGAGGGAAGCTGATAGGCGGGGGCTTCCCAGGAGTGGAACGGTTGCTAAAAGTGGGGAGGCTTCCTAGGAGTTGGGGGCTTCTTAGGAGTCCACGGGGCTTCCCAGGAGTGGGGGGGTCTCTAGGAGTTCAGGGGGCGTCCTAGGAGTGGGGGAGCTTCCTAAGAGTTGGGAGTTCTCTAGGAATCCAGGGGGGCTTCCTAGGAATGAGGGGCTTCTTAGAAGTGGGGTTTCCTAGAAGTGTGGGAGGCTTCCTAGGAGTTGGGGGGCTTCCTATGTGTGGGGGTGGGCTTCCTGGGAGGGGAAGGGCTCCCTGGGAGTAGGGCCGGCTTCCTAGGAGTCGGGGGCTTCCTAGGAATGGGAGGAGGTCCTGAGATGGCCTTCCAAGAAAGCTTGAGGACCTGGGCTTATCTGCACCCAGAGGACCCACTGCTCCTGTGTCTATCCCAGCCTGCGCTGCCCCTTGGCTGGGGACAAGGGACTCAGGTATGGTAGGCTGCAGGCAGCTCCTCCCTGCCTCTGTTCTTCTTGGCATGTTCTGGCACATTTTCCGGGATGCTGCAGGTCATAGACAGCCCCGTCCCTCAAGGTCTGGTCCCTGGAGGGCAGGTCAGGGCTTTGCTGCTCGGTGCCCAGGGTCCAGGGTCAGCCCAGCTGGGCTGCTGGGCTGCACTCACTGCTGCTTGGGCCTGGGCATCCCCATTGGGCCCACCTTGGCTGTCATCATGTGTACCGGGGCAGCTGCCACTGGTCCTGGGGCCGGAGGATGGCACCTTCTCATGGAGCCCCTGGACCCCTGAGGGCGGGTCCACAGGCATCTCTCTGGATTCCCTGAGCCGGCAGTCTGCCTCGATGCCTGACGTGTGGGAGCTGCCATAGCTGTCGTCGGAGTGGAGTGGGAGGCGGTGGGGGCAGTGCCGGCTGCTGTCCCTGCTGTCCCTGCTGCCCCCGCTGCCCAGGGAGCCCCTGCTAGACAGGTCCAGGTCCAGCTCCAGCCCATCGCTGATGTAGGACTCCCGGTAGCGCCGCTTCTCTGCGGGGAGCGGGGATCGCAGTGAGGGCGGCCGGAGAGGGACCAACCCCGCTGAAGCAGGAGGAAGAGTCCAGGAGGCAGAAACGCACACAGGGCTGGGTGAGGACTTGGAACAGGGAGGGAGACGGGGCCTGTGGGTAAACGCTGAGCCAGGCCTTGTCGGAACCTGCACTTCTTGCTCTTTGTGGGCACGTGGTGGGAGGAGCCGCAGAACCTCAGGCGGCTCCGAGAGCCGTCCTCCTTCCCCACCCGTCTACACAATCCCACTCTGGGTAGAGCTGGGGGCACCACCCGCCCTTTGACCTGAGCATCTGTAGGACATGGGACCCAGGAGGCCTCACACAGCACAGGGGAGACAAGGCGCAGCCGGGCCTCGAGCCCAGTGCCCACGCCGCCCCACCTTCCGCCTCCTCCCGCTGTCGCAGCTGGTGCAGCGCGGGCCGCATGCGGAGCTGGAGCTGGTGGCTGGTGCGCAGCAGGTGCAGCAGGTGCCATGAGCGCCAGGCGCAGCCCGTGTAGTAAACCAGCTTCCGCGCCGCGGGCAGCCCGTCCGGCCGGATCTCCAGCTTCTTCCCCTGGACACACAGGAGAGAAGGTGCCACTCCACAGGTTGAAAACCACGCTAGCAACAGGAAAGGACGATGTTCAGTGTCAGCCACGACCCCCAGGGGGATGAGGCCCAGGTTTTCGCGTTGCAGTGCAGTGGGTGTTTGCAGGCACTGTGCTCAGGGTGAGCTCGGCTCTGCCCTTGCTGGGGAGGACGCGGCCCTCCTGGCTAGGAAGTGCCTGCAGCTGCGTGAGCGGGGTGGGGCGGGGCTCCAGGGTGGGACCAGAAGACCTGGGTCTGGATGTCCAGGGCAAGCCTGCTGCCCAGCGGCCCCTACAGTCACTGCCCTTTCATCCCTGGCACCCGGGCTGCGGGTGGCCCTGGGTGACAGCTCTGGGGCCGGGACGAGAGGAACGGAGGCCACTTCAGTGTGTTTCTACCACCTGCTCTTATTTTCTCTCCCTTGGTTTTCTCAGTTGGGAGGTAGTTTTCCAGCAATAACAACTAGACCTCCGCTGGCAGCTAAACACCCAATGCGTGCAGGGCCGGCCAGAAGCAGAGCCCGTGGGACCAGGCCAGCCTGATGGCCCCAAGAGGTGGGGTCTCGTGGCACTGAGAGGCTGGCAGGAAGCAAACTGCACCTCGTGAGGATAAAATGCCCAGGAAATGCCCTGAGGACAAAGCTGCATGGCCCACACTCTCCAGGGCATGGAGAACCCCCCCAGACACCCACCAGAAATGCCAGCTTCCTGATGTGGGGCCAGGGGAAGTCGTACAGCAGCTGTGGAGCTCGGTTCACCTCCTGCAGGACAGCAGGGGCCAGGTGTCCAGGCGGGTCCAGCCAGCGCCCGTGACCACCGCAAGGAGGCTACACAGCCCAGCCCCCAGTGGGGAAGGGAGAAGGGGTGGGGGCAGGAGCAGGGGCTCTGTGAGGCTGGAGCCCCTCCCGTCACCTGGTAGATGTGCACTCTCCTGAGGGTCAGTCCCAGGATCACGGTGGGGCAAGCTTCCTCCTTATCCTAGAGGACACAGGTCAGAGGTCAAGGCCCGGGCCTGGGGGTGCTGGGTCTCACTGATGGCAGAGTGTGCTCAGTCTGGCCAGAGGCCAAGGCCTCCATGGAGCAGGCTGAGCTCGGGCCCATTTAGAGTCTCATTCACTCCAGTATCAGACCAAAACACCCTGTCAGCATAAGCATGCCTTTCATCAGGCTAAACAAACATTAGCCATGACCTAAGAGAGCGCTTCCAAGCCGGCCCTGGGGTCCTGGTGACACTGTCAGCTTGGGGGGCTCTGGCCACACCTGCCCTGGGGTCCTGATCCCACTGTCAGCTTGTGGGGGGCGCCATCCATCCCTGGCCTGGAGCCAGAGTACAGCCCCGTCACTGGCCGCCCTGCACTCAACCTTGTACAGCCTGAAGAAGTGCACGGGCACGTCCTCCAGCCGGCAGGCATCCTGGATGAAGCGCAGCATTGCCTCCTTGGGGCTCGGGCCCTGGCGCTCGCGGTGCAGGGCGGGCATGTGCCGGAGGATGTAGCCAATCCCCCTCTTGGTGATGATCTGAGGACAGAGCCGGGAGGTCAGCTCAGACCCCTGCTGGCCCCCCTTCCTCCTCGCCAGCCCCCGGCTCCAAGAAGCCTCCCCAGCCTCCTGCAGCTGGTGCCGACCTCAGCGGGCAGGGCCAGGGCCTGGCTACTGAGCCTGGACCCAGAGATGAAGTCTCAGTGCTCACCCTACTCTTGGCCCATCTGACTCCCTGTCCCACTCGGGTCTCCCCAGAGCGAACGGCAGCAGCCAGCCCTCCTCAGACTGCACGGGGGCACTCTACACCCGACGAGGCCTGGCTCCTGGGAACCTGCCCGATGAGGATCGGCTGCGGTCACCACCTGACACTGGGGTCAGATCCTCAGAGACATGCAGTCAAGGAGGGTAGAAGTGTGCCAGAGGCCAGGGGCATAGTGATGTCCACAGCTCCTGGAGGAAGCCTGGCTGGGCCCCACCCTGGCCTCAGCGATCACCACTCAGAGCAAACAGGAGAAGGCCCCAAGGTGCCCAGGACAGAGGAGAGGTGTGCTCGGATAAACCATCAAGGAGAGAAACCTTCGAGTTCACCGGCACTGGCCTGCATTTTCGGGGTGACAGCCATCCACCCGCACGGCCATCAGGCCCCCTCCTCCTGGGAACAGCACTGGTTCCCTTACAGGTGAAGAAGCCGAGGCTCAGAGGCTCCTGCGGGTCACCAGATACTTGGGGAGGCAGGTTCCACAGCCAGGCAGCCAAGGGCTCAGAGAGGTGAAGCCACGCGAGCAAGGCCACACAGCCAGCCGGTGTGTCAGGGCACAGGCATCCGGACCAGCCCGCTCCCGGCCAGTCCTCCCGCACTGCCGGGCTTTGGGGGATGGGCAGGCCCCTTGAGCTTTCAGGAGGAAAGAAGAGATGGCTGTCCCGTTTCCATGCCCTGACCCTTCCTCCAGCTGCCCCTGCCAGGCCCCCAGTACCTGCTCCTGTGGATGGACCCGGTGGAGGCGGACGGCGCCAGGCTAGCAGTGCTAGGAGGCTGTGGCCCCAACCTTACCCACTGTGGGAAGTAGGAGTGCGGCTCGAAGTACCTCTCGGTGTGGGCCGGTTCCCGGTGCTCGCCCAGGTCGGCCTGCAGCGCACAGGTGGCCAGCAGGAAGTAGGCCGCCTCCTGATGGGCGCACTGGGACCGCAGCACGCGCTCCTTCAGGTGGCAGTAGTACAGGCAACGTGCCCTGGGGTCGCTGGAAGGCAGCAGGGAGTGAGTGTGGGGACTGCCAGCCCCTCTGGCCCTGCCTTGTCCCTCCCCATGCCAGCTCCTGGGGTCAATCTGAGCCCCTAGCACCTTGTTCCTGTTTTGTGATACCCACAGCCGTGTCCCTGTGGGGCCAGCTTGGCACAGGCCCACACTCTCCCTGGAGCGGGGTGCAGGTGACTTACTGCCACCAAGGAGCCCTCCACCCAGCGGCCTCCAGAAGCCTCACCTGCCGCCCGCATATGGCATCCCCACCTTACAGAGGACGAGTCCTGACATTTGAAGAAGTGCCACTTTATGACATAGCCTGTATGCGTTTCAATTAAATAGAATTCCTGTGCTCCCCTAAACAGCCAATAGAGTGGGTTGCTTGTATGTGCTTTTGTTTTTTAGTATAAACTCAAACGTATTGTGTGGCCATCACAGGACTTCTGTTTCACGCGGCAGATTTTCAGCATTCCAGGAAATCATGTCAGCGCGGCTACCTGATGAACCTTCCGTTCTCCACGTAGTGCTGCACTCGGAGGAAGGCCACGAAGGGCGCTCTGCATTTCCTGCTTCCCTGGTGGGGAAAATATAAGAAAACGCAAGTGAGCCACAGCGAGCTGCCCCCGCTGTCCTGTCTTCCCAGTGTGTGCGGGGCTGGAATTGCTTCACGCCCAGCTCAAAGCCGAAGCTCAGGTGTCGAAGCCACAGCTGGTATCTCCTGACTCATGGTATTTACTAACAGGAAAACTCTAAGTGGGGACAGGCTGTACAGCATTCAAGAACATCTGCGAAGGCGGGATCGGCGTGGGCTCACCTGCCTGCACCCACGGGGCTCACCGCAGTCCCCCTGCATATGGCCCCTCTGGATGGAGCAGGTGCATGGACACGAGGCAGTACATGCCCGCCCCGGTGCCCTCTCCCACCCCACGCATACCCATGGCCCAGCACAGCCCGCCCCGGTGCCCTCTCCCACCCCACCCATCCCCCCGGCCCACCACAGCCATCCCAAGTGCCCACGTCACAACACCCCAAACCCACGGGGCACCCCCGAAACGCCTATGCCCGCAGCACCAACAAAAAGCCCCCGCCGCCCCACACCCCC
>CAUYUD010037716.1:0-21772 GCA_963575295.1 Alouatta caraya
TGGGGCAGACTTCCTCCTTGCTGTTCTCATGATAGTGAGATTTTATGAGATCAGGTTATTTAAAAATGTGTAGGGAACGTAAAGGACCTCTTCAAGGAGAATTACAAACCACTGCTCAATGAAATAAGAGAGGACACAAACAGATGGAGAAACATTCCATGTTCATGGTTAGTAAGAATCAGTATTGAGAAAATGGCCATACTGCCCAAAGTAATTTATAGATTCAACTCTATCCCCATCAAGCTACCAATGACCTTTTTCACAGAACTGGAAAAAACCATCTTAAACTTCATATGGAACCAAAAGAGAGCCCGTATAGCCAAGTCAATTCTAAGCAAAAAGAACAAAGCTGGAGGCATCACGCTACCAGACTTCAAACTATACTACAAGTCTACAGTAATCAAAACAGCATGGTACTGGTACCAAAACAGAGATATAGACCAATGGAACAGAACAGAGTCCTCGGAGGCAACACCACACATCTACAACCATCCAATCTTTGACAAACCTGACAAAAACAAGCAATGGGGAAGCATTCCCTGTTTAATAAATGGTGTTGGGAAAACTGGCTAGCCATGTGCAGAAAGCAGAAACTGGACCCCTTCCTGACACCTTACACTAAAATTAACTCCAGATGGATTAAAGACTTAAACATAAGACCTAACACCATAAAAAGGCTAGAAGAAAACATAGGCAAAACCATTCAGGACATAGGCATAGGCAAGGACTTCATGACCAAAACACCAAAAGCATTGGCAACAAAAGCCAAAATAGACAAATGGGACCTAATCAAACTCCAGAGCTTCTGCACAGCAAAATAAACGATCATTAGGGTGAATCAGCAACCAACAGAATGGGAAAAAAATTCTGCAATCTACCCATCTGACAAAGAGCTGATATCCAGAATCTACAAAGAACTGAAACAGATTTACAAGAAAAAAAAAACAAACAAGCCCATTCAAAAGTGGGCAAAGGACATGAACAGACACTTTACAAAAGAAGACATACATGAAGCCAACAAACATATGAAAAAAATGCTCATCATCACTGGTCATTAGAGAAATGTAAATCAAAATCACATTGAGATGCCACCTCACGCCATTTAGAATGGCGATCATTAAAAAATCTGGAGACAACAGATGCTGGAGACGATGTGGAAAAATAGGAACACTTTTACACTGTTGGTGGGAGTATAAATTAGTTCAGCCATTGTGGAACACAGTGTGGCAATTCCTCAAGGACCTAGAAATAGAAATTGCATTTGACCCAGCAATCCCATTACTGGGTATATATCCAAAGGATTATAAATCATTCTACTATAAGGACACATGCACACGAATGTTTATTGCAACACAGTTTACAATAGCAAAGACCTGGAACCAGCCCAAATGCCCATCCATGATAAACTGGACAGGGAAAATGCAGCACATGTACACCATGCAATACTATGCAGCCATCAAAAACGATGAGTTCATGTCCTTTGCAGGGACATGGATGAACCTGGAAACTATCATTCTCAGCAAATTGACGCAAGAACAGAAAATCAAACACTGCATGTTCTTACTCATAGGCTGGTGTTGAACAGTAAGAACACATGGACACAGGGAGGGCAGCATCACACACTGGGGTCTGTGGTGGGGAAATAGGGGAGGGACAATGGGGGTGGGGAGACGGGGTGGGATAACATGGGGAGAAATGCCAGATATCAGTGATGGGGAGGAAGGCAGCAAACCATACTGCCATGTGTGTACCTATGCAACAATCTTACATGTTCTTCATACGTACCTCAAAACCTAAAATGCCATAAAAAGAAAAGAATAACAAATATGTCTTTAAAAAAATTTTCATTTATTTAAAAACCACTTAAAGGAAAAAAATTAAACCATGTGTTGTGAGCCTCATAACGAATATAAAGTATATGACAAAACTAGCATAAAAGACAAAACTGGGGACATGAAAGCATATAATTGTATGGGTCTTACAATATGCATAAAGTGGTATACTACTGAAGGCAGAAAGAAATAAGTTAAAGGTACACATTGTAATCCTTAGAGCAACCACTTAAAAACAAAAAGAGGGTCATATAGCTGATAAGCTAATAATGCAGATAACTGAGTCATTTAAAAACTGCAATTCATTTAAAAGGAAGTGCTCTGATTTGAATGTCTCTCCAAAACTTATGTTGAAATGTAAGTGCCATTGTAACAATGTTAAGAGGGGGATTTTCAAGGGGTGATTAGATTATGAGTATTTTTCCCTCATGAACAGATGAATGCTGTTATCACAGGAATGGGTTAGTTATCATCTTGGGAGTGGGTTCCTGATGAAAGATAAAGTTTTATCTCCCGTCCTCTTTCTGTCTCATATGCTTACTTGCCCTTCCACTATGTTATGATGCAGCAGGAAGGCCCTGGTCAGATACCAAAGCCATGTTATTGTACTTCTGAGTCTCTGGAACTGTAAACTTCTTTTCTTCATAAATTACACAGTCTGTGGTATTCTGTTATGGCAGCAGAAAATGGAGTAAAAGAGGAAACAAAAAGCAAAAGAAAAACAAAAGAAATAGCAACATAGTAGAATTAAACGTTTCCATACTGAGTTTCATTAAAAGTAAATGGTCTACTAATGCTGAAACTCTATACTCCTTAAAAAATAACTCCCTCATTCTCTCTTCCCCCAGTCCCTGGAAATCACCATTGTACTGTCTCTATAATTTTACTCTCAGTACCTCACATAAGTAGAATCATACGGTATTTGTCTTTTTATTCCTGACTTATTTCACCTAGCATAAATGTCCTCTGCTGCTGTAAACATGGGTGCACAAATATTGCTTCAAGGCCTGTTTTCCATTCTTTCGGGTATACAGACCGAAGCGAAATTGCTGGATCATATGGTAAATCTATTTTTAATTTTTTTTTTTATTTTTATTTTTTTTTTTTTGAGACGGAGTTTTGCTCTTGTTGCCCAGGCTGGAGTGCAATGGCGCGATCTCGGCTCACCGCAATCTCCGCCTCCTGGGTTCAAGCAATTCTCCTGCCTCAGCCTCCCAAGTAGCTGGGACTACAGGCGTGCGCCACCACGCCCAGCTAATTTTTGTATTTTTAGTAGAGACGGGGTTTCACCACGTTGACCAGGATGGTCTCAATCTCTTGACCTCGTGATCCACCCGCCTGAGCCTCCCAAAGTGCTGGGATTACAGGCGCGAGCCACCGCGCCCAGCCTATTTTTAATTTTTTGAGGAACTGCCACACTGTTTTCTGTAGCAGTTATACCATTTTGTATTACCACCAAGGGTGCACAAGGCTTAGTTCCAATTTTTCCACATCTTCACCAACACTTGCTATTTTCTGAGGTATTTTTTTTTTACCAGTAGCCATTGCAATAGCTAATGGCTATGAGGTAGTATATCTCACTGTATTTGATTTGCATTTCCCTAATGATTAGTGATGTTGAGCATTTGTGAATGTGTTTAAAACTATTGTATATCTAAGATGGTTAAGATGGTAAATTTTATGTTACGTGTATTTTACTATAATTTTAGAAATTAGAAAAAAAGTAATCTATCCTTATTGAAAAACTAGTAATCAGAATACCACAACATATAAAAAGCATTATAGACCATGACCAAATGGGATTTATTCCCAAAACACAAGAATGCTTCGACATATAAAAATCAATCAATGTAACACATTAACAGAATGAAGCGCGACAGCGGGCGGCGGGGACACAGGACCATCCCAACTGATGCAGAGGAAGCATCAGACAAAACTCAACACACTTTTATAATGAAAACATAAAATGAACTAAAAATAGAAAGCAACTACTCAAACATATTAAAAGCCATATATAAAAAAACCCACCACTAACATCATATTCGATAGTGAAAGACTGAAGGATTTTCCTCAAGAAAAAGAGAAGGATGTCACTTTCATCACTTCCATTCAATATAGTATTAGAAGTTTTAGCCAGGGCAATAAGGCAAGCAAAATAAATAAAGGTCTTCAAATTGAGAAGGAAAAAATAAAATTAACTCTTCACAGATAACATGATCTTATATGTAGAAAACATTCCACACTAAAAATTAAAAAAAAAAAACCTGTTAGAATAACAATTTCAATAAAGTTGTAGTATGCAAAATCAACACAGAGAAATCAGTTGTGTTTCTCTACACTAATAATTTAGAACAATGTGAAAAGGACTTCCCATGGTCATGAACTGAAAGATTTAATATTGTTAAGATAGCAACAATACTACCCAAAGTGGTCTGTAGAGTCAACATAATCCTTATCAAAATCCCACTGATATTTTTTTGCAAAAATAGAAAAATCTATCCTAAAATTAATATGGAATCTCAAAGCTGAATAGCCAAAACAACCCTGAAAAGGGTCTCACTTTCCAATTATGAAACTTAATAAAAAGTTATAGTAATCAAAACAGTGTGGCATAAAGACAGACATTTAGACCAGTGAAAAGAACAGATAATCTAGAAATAAATTTGTTCATATATGGCCAAATAATTTTTGATGTGGGTGGCAAGACCATTCATAAAGAACAGTATTTTCAAAAAAGCAGTGCTGGGAAAACTGGATATTCACATGAAAAAGTATGAATTTGGACCCTTAACTAATATAAAAATTAACTCAAAATGGATAAAAAATCTAAGCATAAAAGCTAAACCTAAAAAACTCTTCAGCAATTCTGTGCATCAAAAGACACTATCAACACGGTGAAAAGGCAACACATGGGATGGGAAAAATATTTGTAAAACATATTCTCTTATTAGGGATTGATATCCAGAATCTATAAATAACTCATACAACAATAAACAACCTGATTAAAAATTGGCTAAGGATGTGAAAACAAATTTCTCCAAAGAAGATATACAAATGGCCAATAAGCACACAAAAAGATGCTCAATATTACTAAGCACGGGGAAATGCAAATCAAAACTATAATGAAGACTGGGCATGGTGGCTGAATGTCTGTAATCCCAGCACTTTGAGAGACTGAGGCTGGCAGATCACCTGAGGTAAGGAGTTGGAGACCAGCCTGGCCAACATGGTGAAACCTCGTCTCTATTAAAAATACAAAAATTGGCTGGAGGTGGAGGCACACGCCTGTAATCCCAGCTACTCAGAAGGCTGAGACAGGAGAATCACTTGAACCTAGGAAGCAGAGGTTGCAGTGAGCCGAGATCGTGCCATTGTACTCCAGCTTGGGCAATACTCCGTCTTAAAAAGTAAAGAAAAACTATATGATATTCTATTTTACATATATTAAAATGTCTACTATTAAAAAGACACAAAATACCAACCGTTGGTGAAGAAGTGAAAAAAGTGGAACCCTTATACAATGCTGATGGAAATGAGTGTAAGGAAAACATAAAACAGTATGGCAATTCCTCAAAAAATTAAAAATACAATTATATGGTCCAGCAATCCCATTTCTGAATCACACAAAATAATTGAAAGCTGGGTCTCAAAGAGGTATTTGTGCACCCATGTTCATAACAGTATTATTCACAAGAGTTAAAAAGTGAAAACAACCCTAATATCCACTGATGGATAAATGAACAAAAGATGGTATATATATATACAATAGAATACTATCCAACCTTAAAAGGTAGGAAATTCTGACATGTGCTGCAACATAGATGAACACTGAAAATACTATGCTAAGTGAAATAAGCCAGGCACAAAAAAAGATACATATTATACGATTCCACATAAAAGATTTACTTAGTCAAATTCATAGAGACAGAAAGTAGAAAGGTGGTTGCCCAAGACTGAGAGGAGGAAGGAATGCAGTTACTATTTAACGAGCACAGAGTTAAGATTTAGGAAGAAGAAAAAGTTAGGGAGGTGGATGGTAGTAACAGCTGTGCAACAATGTAAATGTTCTTAAAGCCTCAGAGCTTTACACTTAAAAAACTGTTAAAACGTCACATTTTATGTTATGTATACTTTACCACAATAAAGAAATTTTTAATCTATAGTTTGGGGGCACTAAAACATATAGAAATACAGTATTTTGTAAATTATATCTGGTATCAACTTGCTACAGTTACAATGCCTGCATATAGTTTACTGAATGTATAGTTTTCCTTCACTTCCAAATGGTTTATAATTTCTATGTATATCACTGCCAGCTGCTCAAGTAACTGCACTTTCCCTGTTTCTTACATTGCTGTGGCTACCAAATCAAAAATTATAAAACCAAAAAGAACTATAATCATATTACAATATTTTTAAACTATTTTGAATGTAAATTTTTATCACTCCCTAACAAGAAATACTAATGTGGCTTTCAGGAAGCCAAGTGCAGAGACACATAATCAAACATTTCAAGAGCAACTGTCAAACTACTACTAAACTGTGTGTCTGTGTGTGTGGGTGTGTGTGTGTGTGGGTGTGTGTGTTGAGGGTGAGAAGGTTCCTAGGAATGTTTACAGTTGTTAGCAAAGCGGTCCGGTCCTGGCTGGGTTATGGGAAAATTATGTAAGGTATTACATTTGAGAACATTTTACCATATTTTAAAAAAAGCTCTATTGGTTAAAAAAAATACAATTATATCAACTTATGAAAGGATCACATGAAATGGGTGAAGTTTCTCTAGGAAATTAAAAGTTCACAAACGTGGCTGTTTAACTATTAAGCTACTTCTGAATTACTTTTTTGTGATATTTTCAATTAAACACTGCAGTTGTGGACCATTACTTTATATTGCATAGTACAGCAGCCCAAATCACAGCACATCTGTATCAGAAGAAATGAGTACTAAGGAATAAAAGTGTGCCTAAATATAAGTATCTATTTACCTCCCAAACACAAGCACTTTCCAGCTAAGAAAATAGGAGAGTAGTGTATCATAAAATACCAGAAGCTTGAAATATTGCTTAGGCCCATGGCTGACTTTAAGAAACAGGTAAGATTTGAGGGTGTCACAAGAATACATTTCAGCTCAAGGAGTAATTAGTTTTGCAATTCATTCATTCCACAAATATTTTTTATGTGCTTTGTAATTCATTTACACCATAAGTATTTTTTATGATGTCCATTACATGTAAAGTTCAGCACTACTGCTTTGGAGATTGCGAAAAGGCTGCTCTGGTATAACAGAAGAAAATGGTCTTGGATTGTGCTCAGATCCATCATCTGTCTAATCATAAAGTAAGTTATTTAACAGCTCTTATAAAGACTACTAGCAGGATAACATGAGATACACATGCAAGGCCCCAGCACAATATCTAATACATTGTTCAACAAATATTTGCAGAACTTAAGAATAATGATACAAACAAAAATTCTGGCCTCAAAGCATACTGTTTAAGGAGATGAGAAATGAATGTAATTTTAGTGATAGATAAAAAGTAATACACTGTGAAGAAGAATAAAATGTTTAAAGAATTCAATAAAGGAACAAGTACTTCACCTTGAGAAGAAGCAATCATTTGATCTGGGTCTAAAAGCACAGGGATGATTTGGATATGTGGGGATTAGGAGAGAGAAAACAAGATGAATGTGTAAAAGTGGGAAAACATTTTATTAAAAATGTATAACTGAGAAAAGCATAGAGAATCAAAAAAAGATGAAGCAATTCCATTTGGTTACAACAAGATCTACGTGGAAAAATTTAGAAAGTTGAAAATGAAATGAAAACTGGAACTAGAGCCAGATTACAAATAGTATTCAATCCCAAATTAAGGCATTTGAAATAAAAGTAGGGTGTGACATGGTCTCAACTATGCTGACAGAAGAAAATCTGGTGGAAGTACATAAAATAAATCAGAAGATAAAGATATGTGGATAGACAGTCAAAAGGCTACTATAGCAGTCCCAGCAAGAGATACTAAAGACCTAAACTACAGTAATAATAATAACTGGAGAGCAAGGAAGTGATATGAGATTTGACTGCAATGGAT
The DNA here is from genome assembly GCA_963575295.1 of Alouatta caraya. Classification (NCBI taxonomy): domain Eukaryota; kingdom Metazoa; phylum Chordata; class Mammalia; order Primates; family Atelidae; genus Alouatta; species Alouatta caraya. The sequence goes on from CAUYUD010037716.1 coordinate 7,922, forward strand.
CAACATAAATCGTTGCTGGAAGTAAAGTAGAAGAACAATTAATTACAAGATAACCTACATGACTGGAAGGATGAAGATACTGTTACTATAAATGTGGGAAAATATCAACAAACGAGACTAGGAAGTCAAGCACAACAAGAACTCCTTCATTATAGTGAAATTCTAACTTGCTTTTATTTGCACGTATGTGTGTATGTAGATAAGACAGGTATACATATATTCATATATATACACACTTTTGTTTTCGTAGAAAGAATTATATACAGATAAATTATACATACCTTGTAACTGATATCCTGACAGTTTTGAAACTTGTCAGGAAAGAATGTTTAAATATAAATAATGAAATGTAACAAATTTTGAAAAATTGTATCTACTTTAGAGAAACAATATACTTAGACAAAGATAGTTTCTCTATAGATAATCATATTCCATTCTATTTAACTGTGACACAATGAACTAATTTTACTCTTCATTACTGAAAGAGCTCTTTAATGCAATAAAAAACAGTGTAATGTTTCAAAAGTTCAAGCCATAATTTACACTTACTCTCTGTAACTCCCATTTCTCAATAAGGTGTTCCACTTCACCACCAAGAACTGTGGTGTTAGAGTCATTCAAAAGCAGGAATCCATTTTTTATGTCAACAATGCCTGAGAGCTTAACTTTAGTTCCAGGTGGTGTGTTCAGGCTAAAGCAAAGAGAAAAGAGTTAAAAACACACTGAAGCTCAGAACACATGGACACAGGGAGGGGAACAACACACACTGGGGCCTTTTAGGGGGTGGGGTGGGGGATGGAGAGCATTAGGAAAAATAGCTAATGCATGCTGGACTTAATAGCTAGGTGATGGGTTGATAGGTGCAGCAAACCACCATGGCACACATTACCTATGTAACAAATCTGCACATCCTACACATGTACCCCGGAACTCAAAATAAAAATTAAAAAGAAAAAAAACCCAAACAAACAAAAACAAAACACGTTGAAGCTGTTTCCCAAACCTGGAATTCAGTTTCATATTATGACCTAATCTTCTTCAAAATGCACTAACACTGAAACTAATTTTTCAGGAGGCTGACTACCACCAGAGAGGAAGTCAGAGGACCAGGAACAAAATTGGGATTTTGTTTGTTTGTCTGTTTGTTTGTTTGTTTAGATAGAGCCTTACTCTGTCGCCCAAGCTCCTTGAGTGCAATGGGCAGTGGCATGATCTCGGTTCACTGAAACCTCTGTCTCCGAGGTTCAAGTGATTCTCTTGTCTCAGCCTCCTCAGTAGCTGGGATTATAGGCGTGCATCACCACGACCAGCTAATTTTAGTATTTTTAGTAAAGACAAGCCTCCACTATGTTGGCCAGACTGGTCTCCAACTCCTGACCTCAACTGATCCACCTGCCTCAGCCTCCCAAAGTGCCAGGATTATAGGCGTGAGCCACTGCACCTGGCCAAGATTGTCATTTTCTATCTCAATGACAGAGAAATGAGCTTTAATCTCAACTTGCAAAAAAAAAAAAAGGTGAACAATAACATGTCACAAAGTTGGGATAAATAAAGACATGATAAATAGGATAAAAACATAAAATACTTTTTCAACTATGCTATGGTATACAAATATAAGATTTGACATTTTTTTCCTCTGAACTTTAGCTGTGCACAGCAAAAAATACTGTTTTTTGTTACAAGATCGAATTTCAATACAGAAGCTAGCTGACCAGTAATAAACCTACAAATTTAACATCTATATGAGCCATAGTAATTTATACAAAATAATGCTTTTTTTGTTCACCAGCTAGTCAAAGATCAAATGAAAGTTATTTATGCACAAACTTTAAAAAGATTTTTATACGCTAATTTTAAGCTATTTATATACTAACTTTAAAAGAACATTTCTGTAATAGGCTAATAGTATCAGATTTGGGGCAAACATTACACTACGCCTTTTTTTTTTTTTTTTAAGGTGTGCACTTTTATTCAACTGGTCTCAAGTCAGTGTACAGATAAGCCTTGGCTGCCTCACCCACTCCTAGGGAGAACAAAAGCCTTCATACATCTCAAGTTGGGGGACAAAAAAGGGGTAGCCACAGAGGCTGACATCTTTCAAAAATAAAATAAAAAGTATTAAGGGAAAGATTTAAAAAATTTTGCATTACATAATTTACACAAAAGCAATGCTATTATCTCCCCTGTGTGTGGACTCGGGAGAGGACTGGACCATTGTCCTTAGAGAGAAGTGGGGTGGCTTTTGGGAAGGCAAGGAACTTCCTGTAACCATGCATTTCTCAATATTTGAAATGTCTATTAAAAAAAAGAACAATGTACAATCAAAGTCCTCGGCCATATTGTAGAACTTTGTGGGATGCTCCCTCCAACCGACTGACTTGCACAGATAACAAGATGAGATTGGCATGGCTTTTTTTGTTTTGGTTTTTTTTTTGGCTTGACTCAGGATTTAAAAACTTGAATGGTGAAGGTGACAGCAGTCGACTGGACCATACTCCTCTTATAGAAAACCAGAGACAAAATGTTTACCCTCTTACCAACTCTTTGGCAAACGAAAACAAGGAAAGAAATCCATTTTGTCACTTAGGTTTGTTCTAAAATAAAAGCATATATACCAAGCCCCACCCTATCTCTCCTCACATACAGCAAGAAGCAAAGTACTGCAAATAGTACTTCTAAGGTAAAGTCTGTCCTAAAATACTTAGGATAAATTAGAATATTATTCTGAAATGGCTTTGCACTGCTCACATCTTAAAACCTCATAAAATTCACCACATGCTAATATATGCAAAAGCAAATCAGTGAGAGTGCTAATATCACCGGCCTTTTTTGGAGAAAGATAATTGATAAAATAATTACTAACAAGAAGAAATAGAGGATGTCTGATTTTAAAACTTCAAAGAGGCCATACAAATAGATTATATATTAAAAATTATTCTGTGCATCTTACATATATATAATTTTTATATTTCAATGCTATCTCAATAAAGCCATTAAAAATTATTCTGAGGGCTCCAAGCATAATCATTTTTAGTGATCAATCACAACTGACAAATGAATGGTCGTAAACAGCCCTGCCTTGCCTAACCCTTAAGTAGACAGCTCTGTGGTGGTAAATGTAGTAAACTTAGAATCATCTATTAGCCTTCAAGATCAGCAACAACTGAATACAATTACAATAGTGAAGAAGTGTTCTCAATTCCAGACAATCAGCAAATCCAGACTTTCATAACTCTTACAGTCAACATATAGGGATAAATAAAAATAAACACTAAGGACACCAGGCTACTGTACTCTTTTCCTCTAAAGAAACTGCTAATGAATTAGATTATTTACCTAAGACCTATGTAGTCAAATTATTTGAAGCTAGACCTACAATTTCATTGGAACAATTGATAGTCTCACCAGATTAAATACAAGTTCTACTCCCACAAAAGGAAAAAGGGGCTAAATTTTTATTTTTTGGTATCATAATTATACATATTTTGGGGGTATATGTTGACACATATACACAATGTGTAATGATCAAATCAGGGTAACTGAGATATCTATCACCTCAAACATTTATCTTTCCTTTGCTGAGAACATTAAGAATGTACTCTTCTAACCATTTTGAAATATTCAGTAAATTACTGTTAACTATAGTCACCCTATTATGCTACTGAACACTAAATCTTATTCCTTCTATCTAACTGTATTTTTATACCCATTAACCAATCCCTTCTTATCACTCACACCCCACTATCCTTCCCAGTTGCCATTTTACTCTCTATCTCCAGGAGATCAATTTTTTTTTTAGTTCCCACATGGGTGAGAACATGCAATATTTGTCTTTGAGCATTCCCCTTTCTCTCTACATCCTCAACAGCATTTGCTATTGTATTAGTCTATTTGTGTTACTATAAAGGAATACCTGAGGCTGGGTAATTTATAAAGGTTTATTTGGCTCATAGTTCTGCAAGCTGTACAAGCAGTATGGCATCAGCATTCAATTCTGGTGAGGGTTTCACTCATGACAGAAGGCAAAGGGGTATATGCAGATCACATGACAAGAGCAAGCAAGAAAGAGGAGAGAGAGGTGCCAGGTTCTTTTTAACAAACAACTCTCACAGGAACTAACAGAGTAAGAACTCACTCACTGCAAGGATGGCACCAAGCCATTCATGAGGGCTCTGCTCCCTCATGACCTAAATACTTCCCACTAGGCCCCACCTCCAACATTGGGGATCAAATTCCAGTAAAGGGTTTAGAGGGTCAAATATCCAAACTATACCAGTTATTTTCTGTCTTTTTGATAATAGGCATTCTAACCATGTGAGATGATCTCTCACTGTAGTTTTGATTTGCATTCTCTGTTGATTAGTGATGCTATTTTTTCATATACCTGTTGGCTGTGTATATGTCTTCTTTAGAGAAATGTCTATTCGGGTCTTTTGTCAATTTTTAATTGGTTTTTTTTTTTTTTGGCTATTGAATTATTTGAGCTCCTTATATATTCTGGATATTAATCCCTTGTAAAATAGTTTGCAAATATTTTCTCCTATTCTGTAGGTAGTCTCTTCACTTTGTTCATTGCTTCCATTGCTGTGCAGAAGCTTTTTAGTTTGATATAATCCCAATTGTCTATTTTTTTACTTGTGTTGCCTATGTCTTTGAGGTCTTATCCAAAAAATATTTGCCCAGACCAATGTCTTGAAGCATTTCCCCAATGTTTTCTTCTAGTAATTTCATACTTTCACATCTTATATTTAAGGTTTTTTTTTTTTTTTTTTTTTAGCCAGAGTTTCACACTTGTTGCCCAGGCTGGAGTACAATGGTATGATCTCAGCTCGCTGCAAACTCTGCCTCCTGGGTTCAAGTGATTCTCCTGCCTCAGCCTCCCGAGTAGCTGGGATTACAGGTGTGTACCACCATGTTTTAGCATGTTGGCCCAGCTGGTCTTGAACACCTGACCTCAGGTGATCTGCCCACCTTGACTTCCCAAAGTGCTAAGATTACAGGTGTGAGCCACAACACCCAGCCACATTTAAGTTGATTTTTCTATATGGTGAGAGATGGAAATTTCATTCTTCTACATATGGTTATCTAGTTTTCCTATAACCATTTATTAAAGAGACTGCCCTTTTCCCAATATATGTTCTTGACACCTTTTTTGAAAATGAGTTGGCTACAAGTATATGGATTTATTTCTACGTTCTCTATTCTGTTCCACTGGTCTATGTGTCTGGTTTTATGCCAGTACCATGCTGTTTTGGTTACTATAGCTTTGTAGTGTAGTTTGAAACCAGATAATAAATATGAGACCTCCAGCTTTGTTCTTTTTACTCAGGGACTAAAATTTTAATACAATTTTTACTATCACCTTCAGAACCATAATTAATTCTTATTAAGAAAACATATTTGGTTTAGTTAAAATTTGTATTGGCACCCCAAGTTTCCTTTAATCTCTCTTCATTGCAATTTAAAAAAAAAACTAGCAAGGGATGGGGCAAAAGGTAGGACAGAAGAGTAGAGACAAGCACCTCAGGGAAATGCAAAGTCCATGTAAGGTAACACATCTGTACCAGCACCTGGTTTATCCTCTCTAGAGAGTTGTTTCATCTTCCTTCTAAGATAATTACAGACTTATTTGGTAAAATATCTTTCAAATTGTTTATATGTAAGAACTATTTTGTCATTTTTATGGCACCAAAAGTAGGCAAGCTGCTTCAATGATGGGTGAAGAGCATATGACAATTTTTTTCAGTTGTCAAGCTGCAATTAATTCAACAAGGGATGACAGTAGACAGCATTGGGCAGATTAGGCTACAACTTCCCAATGCTAAACTGACCTTGTGTTTTTATTCCTCCGAGAAATATACAGCATAAAATGAGAGAGTGAGCCATTACATGGCAAGTCTTCCTTCTGAGTCATCTGTGAGCTCCCTTGCAAGGGGTGTGACTGAATTTGTCATAATTTGAAAAGCTGTTTCTACACAAAAGTAGGAATGCTACTCTTCAAAAAGAAGACAACATAATCACAAAGTCAACAAATCTCCCTTAGTGTACAGGAATCAACATTTTAGACAAACATATATCTTCTGAAGAGGGGACCTCATTTACCAGATGCAGATACCAGATGAAAGAAGAAAAAAGAAATCACTGAAGATATCCTACAAGGCCTCAACCTACCACATTTCTTCTCACATACCCACTGTTCTAAATCACTTAAGCTCCACCAAATGTAACTTCTCAGTCTTTCTGTTGTCAGAACACTGTGTCTTTGCATGTGCTATTCCCTCCCTGCACCTTAAAACACCTACTCACATTTTAACCCCACTCCTGGTTACCCCAGGCAGAAGTAATTTTCGGGACTCTTAGTCATTTCAGTTTATATATTTCTTATAATATTTGCATGCCTAAGTGCTACCTCATTAGCATATGAGCTACTAAGAGGCTGAAATCTAAACCCCGTTTACCTTTGTACCCGCAACACTGGTAAAGGGCTGGAACATCTGATAAATGTCTGCTCAAGAGAAAAGTATGATATAGGAGTTCATATTAAGTGAAAAAGCTGAGGAGCCAAGCTGCAAATGTAAGCATATAAAATGACAAAGAAGACCAAAAAAGGCAGGTGGGAGGAGGGATGCAAATGTCTAGTGGAAGTTTCCACCTCAGAAAACAGAGCTCAGAATGGCCAAATGGAAACACTGAAGAGAAAGGGGACACTTTCCCTTCTTCATATTGCTTTCTTCCATTCCACTGGGCACGACTCTAAAAGTCTCTTATTAAAATAACCAAATGAAGGACTTGGAAAATCATTCCCAATCACTTCCTAGCAAATGACTGAAGTCAGTCACAAACCTCCCTGACTTCAATCATTTCCTAGGAAAATTCATTAGCCTATAAAACTCTGCAAGAACATTAAACAGTACGATGGACACACTATTATACAAAGCTACTGAATTGTCAAGGATGAAAACATATTTTTAAAAGTTCTGTTTGTTCTAAACAACTGAGTAACCTAAAATATCAGACAAAACTAGAAAATTACTTTCATACAAGAACACCATAAATTTGTTTTTATAATTAACACTGAATTGAGAAGTGACTACATTCTTAACTATGATTTTTTTTTCTATTATTTTATTTTTTTGAGCTGGGGTCCCATTCTGTCACCCAGGCTAGAGGGAAAGGCATTGTAACCGGGTTATTAGGGTACGGGTGAGGCACAGCCCTCCTCGCGAGAATGTCGTAGGTTCTTGGTCTCCGCTATTTCAAGGATGAGAGAGGGGACCACTGCAGGTGTGCTGTAAGCTTGTAAAGTAAATACCTGACCCAAGAAGTGTTGCAGAAAGGTGATTTTATTTAGGTAGAGAAAAGAGGGAAAAAAGGAGGAGAAGAGAGAAAAATTTCTAAGAAGAGAGAGGAAGGGAACTCCGGGGGGAAATCCAAGAGGGGAAAGAGAGCTCCCACTATGTGGGAGGGGATTCCAGAGAGCCGGAAACCCGGTGTGGGTGAAGGAGCAGGGGAATTTTTCATGGGAGAAATTCCCACCTCCCCAAGTTCCTCTGGCCAATGAAAGGAGTTTCTTTAAACTTCCGCTGGGGTGATTGATTGAGGCAGGCGGATCACCTGAGGTCAGGAGCTTGTGACCTCAGTTTGGCCAACATGGTGAAACTCTGTCTCTACTAAAAATACAAAAATAGTTTCTTAGTTTCTTCTCGTGCTTTATTTAAACATAAACCGTTAAATTTCCCGCAAGAAGACAGATGGGAGGGAGCATGGAGCTGGGAAGTTCTTGCCCTTAAAACTATGCCCCCTTGTGGACCCGGAAGGAGAACACATTCCCTCAGCATGATCTCAGTTCACTGCAACCTCCCTCTACCAGGTTCAAGCTATTCTCCCACCTAAGCCTCCCGAGTAGCTGGGATTATAGGCACCCGTCATCATGCCAAGCTAATTTTCATATTTTTGTAGAGACAGAGTTTCACCATGTTGGTCAAGCTAGTCTTGAACTCCTGACCTCAGGTGATCCACCCACTTCAGCCTTCCAAAGTGCCAGGATTACAGGCGTGAGCCACCTCCCCAGGCCATATCATTCTTAACTATTTTTATACAGATAAAGCAGAAATGCAAAGCTCACTAATTTCATCTGAAAAGTTATAATGTAAGGGTCCATTCCTCCTTTTCTAAATTATTAATTATTCCACTAAATAGCACCTTCAACACTCTATAACAAATACACAAAGTAAAGTGCCAATCACCTTATTTTTGACATATAACTAAATTCTACTGCTGTGCAACTTATATGACCATCAGTCATCTGCAATCGCAGCATCCTTGGTGCAGCCTGAGATTCTTCGTTATCCTTTGGTGCAGCAACATTGCGAATTTTTTGAATTTGCAAAACACATGGACCTTCAAGCTGTCAAAACACAAAAGAATAAAAATCACTTTCTAGTCATGAAACTCTATTCATGGCTGTACTTTCATTTATAGTGTTTCTCTTTTTCCTTAATGGTCATGCTTTATGATTTGTAATACCGTCAATTAAGAGCGAAACTGAAATTATATATTATCAGGTTTTTGTTTGTTTTGATATTGAAACAAAAAACTTCAAAAAGGTCTTCTGAAGAACAACTTTTTTTAAAATAATTCTGAATTTATTTTCAGAAGGTCATGAGAAAAGAAAACCCTAGAAAAACAAAGTTAAATTTCTGGATGAAAGGTTTATTTATTGATGTTGTTAGTCTTATGTACTCTAAATCATACACACACATCCCGTTTCTCCCTACTTGTACATTAAGGGACATTTTGAAAATAAAGAACTTTGCAGTTTTTTTAAGGGAATCAAGTTTATGGCAGCAGTCCAAAAAAATGCTTTCTGGACTGGGCCTGGTGGCTCACACCTATAATCCCAGCACTTTGAAAGACTGAGGCAGGCGGATCACCTGAAAGACTGAGGCAGGCGGATCAACTGAGGTCAGGAGCTTGTGACCTCAGTCTGGCCAACATGGTGAAACTCTGTCTCTCCTAAAAATACAAAAATTAACTGGGCATGGTGGCATGCGCTTGTAATGCCAGCTACTCGGGAGGCTGAGGCAGGAGAATCTCTTGAATCTGGGAAGTGGAGGTTGCAGTAGGCTGAGATCAAGCCATTGCACTCCAGCCTGAGGTGACAAAGCTAGACTCCATCTTAAAACAACAACAACAACAACAACAAAAGAATGCTTTCTACTCAAAGACATCAAGTTTAAAGTGCACCCTCTTCTGGTATACATGAAGAATACAATACCACCAAAACTACATAAAGTTCAAGTATGAGTTGTAATTAACGTATTTTCACATTTTCCTTTTTAAAATAAAAACTTATTTAATTTGATATTAAATCTAATGCTATATTATATGTGTTAGCCAAATTTCAATCAAAGATAAAAATATAAAAATAAAACAAATATAGTTAGAGCAAAGTTGAGAAATAACAGTAGAATCTGCTTACATGTCTGAAAAATAAACTTAACTGAAGTGACAACTTCTACATCTTTAAGTAGTATTATACTTTAGGGGAGAAAGGCTTTCTTAAAAATAGGTTTTTAAGTAAAATTTTTCTGTTCATATTAATTTATATTTTCAGCAAAGAGAAATGTAAAGTAACTGACAAATATTTACACTAAATTTCCTGAGCAAGCATGTTCCCAAGTTGAAAAATTTCTACTCCATATTTACCAGTATTTTGCCTAAAAAAGGGATAATTTTGTTATAATAAATTTAGGTCTAGAGAATATAATTAGAAAAGAGAATCTAAAATTTCATCTAATTTTCACTTAAGAAAAAAATTCCAAGTTGAAGCAAATCCAAAACTCTTAACAAGTATAGATAAGCTGCTAATTCAGGATGAACTTTTTCTTTTGGTTTTGTTAATTCCATTAAAATAAGGACATTTATCACGGGCATATTATAGTTATTGTAAAGTCGTAATTCTGTTTATTTTGGTACCCAACATTTTCAGCCTAGGCATTGACAAATATCTAGTCTGTGCTGTCCAATACAATCCTCCAGCGACATGTAGCTATTTAAATTTGCATTTAATTAAAATTAAGTGAAATTTAAAATTCAATTTTTCAGTCATACTAGCCATATTTCAAGTGTTCTATACATGGAGAGCACAGAGTTAGGCCACTTACATCATTGCAAAAAACCCACCACACAGTTGGTGATGATCTAGGCCTATGTGTTCCAAAGTGAGACTCATGCATCCTAGGCATTATATTTCCATTCAAATTTCCATTTGTTTTTATTTAATGTTTAGTAGCCAAAAAAAGTCCAACTTTACCAATATTTGATATCCAGAGCAACAATCGTACCCCTTATTCAATCCATATAACACAAGTAACTAGGCAGCTTTGTGGAATTTTGGTAGTTCTAAATTCCTGGGTGTTGGCATAACACCTTCCCTTGCTTTCAGTGTATTGTGATAAACTGCCTGTTCTTTGTGCACAGTTAAATGGACATATGTATTACATTACCTAGTTTTACCTACTAATGCTCATAAAATGGGTAAGTCACTTTAAAAGATTCTGTCAAAGAACACATATTGAAGATAATGCCAATGATGCAAACATAGGGCAGGAATAGGACTATTGTGGTGATCTCCTGCATCTGGTTGACTATGAGAACAAAGAACTGGGGAATGAAGGATAGGGAGAAACACCTGCCCCAAGTGCTGAATTCCAAGCAAGCAGCAACTTTACTTATTTAATTAATCCAACTTCTGGCCTCTCCACCCCTTTTAGTGGGTTAAACAGTGGCCCCACCAAAAGACAAGTCTACCTGGAACCTATAAATGTGACCTCATTTGGGAACAAGGCTGTTTTCAGATATATTTAACATAAGAATCTAGAGAACATTATGAAATATTGGGCCCTACAGCCAATGATGAGTGTCCTTAGGAGAGAAAGGGAACAGAGAGAGACAGGGTATAAAAACCATGTGAAAATGAAGGCAGAAATTAATATTATGCATCTACAAGCCGAAAAAGGCCAAGGACCACTACAGCTACCAAAAGCTAGGAGAGAAGCATGGAGGTTCCTCAGAGCCTCCAACAGGAACCAACCCTGCTGATCCTTTTAGACTTCTGGCCTGCAAAACTGTGAGAAAATAAATCTCCATTGTTTTAAGCCACCAAGTTTGTGGTAATTTGTTACAGCAGCCTCAGCTAATTAATATACCCACTTACGGAATGAGTTACCTGATTGTAAAGAAAATACTGTATGTTGGCCTCAGCCTCATTCATCTTCCTCTTGAGATCTAGCCTAGCCAGGGAACATGAGGGTGGGGGCACTTATTCAGCCTCCTCACTGGATTGGCACTTCCATGAGTGAGTGTACAAGCCCACATGTTTTGTGATTTGGTTAATGTGTCCATTTGGCTGTCCCACTAAGACACATCTTCAAAATATATTTTAATCAGTAATAAAGTTATTTTAGCCCACATATGCCACTCTTGTTAATTGGTTCAAAACCAAAGTAGAAAAGGAGGTATTATTTATTAGATCCTCCTGGGAAACCCACGAATTTTACAGAATCTCTTGTCACTTCTTAATTTCAATCATTAAGCCTTAAGTTAGTAGTTCCTCAGTTCAGAAATATTCTATAAGTAAACCAGTATATATAATGACTTTTTTCATTATTGTGCTTACAATATTCAGTTTCTTACACTCTGTAGTTAAAACATAGGGAAGTACTGGACCTACATAAAATATACATAATAAAATTTTTTTAATGTTATGGTTCTAAGATCTTAAATTCTGAATCTAAAATCATCTTAAAGCTGGGCACAGTGACTCAGGCCTGTAATCCTAGCACTTTGGGAGACGTAGGTGGGTAGGTCGCTTAAACCCAAGAGTTTGAGATCAGCCTGGGCTACATAGGGAGACCCCACCTCTACAAAAAGTACAAAAATGAGCCAAGCATGGTGGTGTGTGCTTGTAGTCCCAAGCTACTTGAGAGGCTGAGATGGCAGGATCTCTTGAGCCTAGGAGGTGGAGGCTATAGTGAACCATGACTGTGCCCCTGCCCTCCAGCCCAGGTGACAGAGCGAGAACCTGGCTCAAAAAAAAAAAAAAAATCATCTAAAACATCCACAAAATAGACAAGAATTTCAAAATCTTTCTTAACTACTGTCAAGAGCAACTCCAAAGTAAAAAAAAAAAAAAAAAAGAAAAAAAAACCAATTTCAAATAAAAATAATAAAAAGCATTAATTTTAATCACCCAAGCTTCTTTAATCTGATTTTCTCTTTTGTATGAGTAATAAGAAACAATCAATATAAATTACTATAAAAAGTTTTAATGGCTTAGAATGATGTATCATTGTGCCTCCAGGTAAGCATCTCTAACTCTAATAAACAATATTATGTATCTGCTAGAAATATTCTCTTAGGCTGTTAATCCAGGCATCATTCCTTCTCCTGAGGTAGATGAACACCTCTGTCATCTAAACTCCTAACTAGTCATACCAACTGATATAAAATATTAGATTTAAATAGTTGTTAGTTTATTAATTTATTGATCATACTAAATAACATTCTTGTGTATCAGACTCTCCAAAGTTTGGATGACAGGGAACCAATTCTCTACAGTATGATCACACCTGGATAAACACAACAGATTTTTTTTCTTAAGTCTAGAAACCATTTAAGACACTTAGCCTGAAAATATATGCCAGCCATTTATTTTTGTAAACTTTTTTTTTTGAGACGTAGACTCCCTCTGTCACCCAGGCTGGAGTGCAATGGCTTGATCTTGGCTCACTGCAATCTCCACCTCCAAGGTTCAAGTGATTCCCCTTCCTCAGCCTTCCTAGTAGCTGGGATTACAGGTGTGAGCAACCTCACCCAGCTAATTTTTGTATCTTTTTTAGTAGAGATGGGATTTCACCACGTTGGCCAGACTGGTCTCGAACTCCTGTCCTCAGGTGATCCACCCACCTTGGCCTTCCAAAGTGCTGGGATTACAGGTGTGAGCAACCTCACCTGACCTATTTTTGTAATCTTATTAATTTCCTTGAGAAAGAAATTAATCTACGTACCTTACAACATAAGCATCACATTCTCTATCAACCCTAGAAACAAAGTATATACCCAAAAGGAATCTGTAAGTATGATTCAGTTCCAATCAATGCTCCATTATTGCAAAGTACATTAAAGTAAGGAGAAAGTGAAATAGTTTCATCTTCCATAGTTTTTTTATCTACTTAAAGTCACAATTCATTTCTTTCTCTACCCTATTACTACTTTCAAAAGCATTTCCAGTGGCTTCAGGGGAGATTTCCTAGGGCTCATTTTTTCATCCATTCTTTTATTTCGAGGGAGGTTTTTGACTAGATTATTCACATCTTTACCTTGAGGCCCAAGCAACAGGGCAATGTTTCAAAAAAGCTGCATTGGAAGAAGAAATACGAATTCTGCCTACAGCTGCTTTAAAAGCCTGAAAGATAAACTTTAAATCGCATTTATCATGACTTCTTTTTTTACCTGCTTTCTCTGTCCAACAACTCAGTACCACCTTAACACAATTTGACTTTAATAAATAAACATAGATGTGGGATAGGAAGAGAGAGAAAAAAAATAAAGTTTGATTTGTCATACACCCTCTGTACCATTCCAAGTATGGTATCAGACACAAAAAAACAAAAATAAAAAACAACTATATATTGTTAGAAATTTCAGAAACATAGCCGGGCGCGGTGGCTCACGCCTGTAATCCCAGCACTTTGGGAGGCCGAGGCGGGTGGATCACGAGGTCAAGAGATCGAGACCATCCTGGTCAACATGGTGAAACCCCGTCTCTACTAAAAATACAAAAATTAG
>CAUYUD010037721.1:0-17293 GCA_963575295.1 Alouatta caraya
GGGAGGTCGGGGAGGGATAACATGGGGAGAAATGCCAGATGTAGGTGATGGGGGGATGGAGGCAGCAAACCACATTGCTGTGTGTGTACCTATGGGTGATCTACACATGTACCCCAGAACCTAAAGTACAATTTAAAAAAATAAAAAAAAAATATTTCCAAACCTATATTATTCAAGTATCTGAAAAATTAATTTAAAAATATTCTTTTTTTTTTTTTTTTTTTTTTTTTTTTTATAGAGACGGGGTTTCACCACGTTGACCAGGATGGTCTCGATCTCTTGACCTCGTGATCCACCCGCCTCGGCCTCCCAAAGTGCTGGGATTACAGGCGTGAGCCACCGTGCCCGGCCTCAGGCCACTTATATCTTCCTCGGTTCAGTGAGCTCTCCAGGCCTCTGGCATGGGGGCTCGACTGCACTCTGTTCGGCTGAGGACGAGGACATGGGAGGCTGTGGGCACTTCAGCACCTGGATTGGCGTAGCACAAACTCTCTGTAGCACAGCCCCGCATGGCAAATCTGGGTTTGAAGATACCTGAAAGGGAGATTTCAGATTGGAATCAGGGACCTCAGCCCCTTCTTCCTCATAATCCCTGAACACATCCTCACCCACTTCTCTGGAACCCTCTCCTCCCATGGAACCTAAAAGTTGGGGCCTCTAGTTCTGTTTCCTCCTCCAGAGATCCAGGCAACCCTCACCAGCCCGCAAGTGTCCAGATAAGGAGGTGCAGTAGTTTTCCTTGCCAGCACAGCGGGTCATGGGCCCCATGCATTTGTCCTTGAAGATCGAAGTGCAGGCGGGGCACATCAGGCCATTCTCAGTACGATTGATCAAGGGAACTGAGGATGAGGATGAAGCGTCAGGTGAACCGGTATGTTTAAGCCCTTCCCCCAACCTCCCAGCAACCCCAGGGTTGCTAATGGACACGGCATTTTACAGGTTAGGAAACAGGCTCAGAGCCAGCAAGTGGCTACAGCAAGGGTTAGTGGAGAGCCAGCGCACACACCACATGCCACGGGCTCCTGGGGCAGGGCTGGGCTGGTGCTTACCGGACAAAAAGCCACTATTGCAGTTGTCGCTCTGGCAGCAGAAGGAGTTGGTTGCCAAGTAGTCCCGGGGGCCCATCGTGGTGGATATGATGCCGGAGTAGCAGTCCTGGGACCTGGTGCAGCCCTTGTAGGTGTGCACCCACTCCTGGCCCTCTGCAGGGTGGGGGACAGGCGGTGAGGGTGCTGGTTGACCACTCCCTGGTCTCAATCACTGCCTCAAGGTCCCACCTAACCCTAGGCTTCCCCAACCCCACAACTTCCTGGGGAGGTCTGTTTCTTTTTCTTTGTTTCTTTTTTTCAGACGGAGTCTAACTCTGTTGCCCAGGCTGGAATGCAGTGGCGGATCTCAGCTCACTGCAACCTCCGCCTCCCGGATTCAAGCGATTCTCCTGCCTCAGCCTCCAGAGTAGCTGGGATCACAGCTGCCCGCCACCACGCCCGGCTAATTTTTTTGTGTTTTTAGTAGAGACAGGGTTTCCCCATGTTGGCCAGGCTGGTCTCGAACTCCTGACCTCAGGTGATGAGGGGGGCCCACTCGACCTCCCAAAGTGCTGCGATTACAGGCGTGAGCCACCGCTACCGCCCAGCCAGCCGGCGGCAGTCTCTTTCAAGCCGGCTAGAGGCAAGCCGTCTAATCTGTCTGGTGCATGGCCTGGGGTGGTTTCTTAAGTCGCCCTTCCTCCCGCTGCCATAGCCCCTGGTCGGCGTTTGGTGGTCTCTTCCAGCTCCCCATTGCCAACCTCAGCCTGCCTGACGTGATCCCTTCCACCCCACCCACCCATGGCCATCCCTCTCTCCCTGCCCTGCCAGGATTGCTCTGTTTCAGGCCGTCTGTGGCCACCCCCATGCCTGAGTGAAATGGTCTCTTCCAGCCTTCACAACTCCCCGCCCACCCCGGGGGTCACTTCCAACGAACCCCAGTCCCAGCGACACTCACCCTTCTCTCTCAGATCCTGCCATGGTCACTCAGACCTCCCATCGAGGGTCTCTTGCAGTCCCTCTTGGCTATTTTCAGGTCTTGTTTAAGGTAGGTTCTTCCAGTCTCCCCGGCTTTCCCCCTCTCCACCCTGTGGTGGTCTCTTCCTACCCAATTCACAGGTTCCCTCTTGACCCCATCGAGGGGTCCCCCAGCTCTCTCTCTTCCCTTCCCCAGGGTGCGTTTCCTCTTCTGTGTCGGGGTGGGGGGCGTCTCTTCAAGCCTTTCAGGTCCTTCCCTAACCCATCAACGCTGGCTGGGTGATCTTTTATCCCGTTTTCCTTGCTATCCCACTTTCCGTTCTCAGCCCCTCCCAACAAATGGTTTCTTCCTGCACCCAGAGTCGCCCTTCATCTGCCACAGTCTTCATTCCCTCACCAGACCCCATCATCTCTCCTCCTGTGACTAAAGGTCTCTTTCAGCTTTGCATAAACATCCCTGTCCCCCAGTGGTCTCTTCCACTGCTCCCTTTCTCCTCCATCCTTTTTCAGGTCTGGGGTGGTCTCTTTCATTTAACTCATGCCCATGTTCTCTCTTCTATTTTATTTTCTGAGACAGGATTTCCCTCTGTCGCCCAGGCTGGAATGCAGTGATGTGGACTTAGCTTACTGCAGCCTCTATCTCCAAGCTCAAGTGATCCTCCTGCCTCAGCCTCCCAAGTGGCTGGGACTACAAGCATGTGCCACCATGTCCGACTAATTTTTTTTTTTCCTGTAGAGATGGGGTCTCTTTTTGTTGTTTAGGCTGATTTCGAACTCCTGGGTTCAAGCGATCCTCCCACCTCGGCCTCCCACAGTGCTGGGATTACAGGTGTGAACCACTGCACCCGGCCTCCCTTTCATTTTACTCATCCACATCTCCCCTTCGCTGTCTGCTTCTCCTCTTTAAAATGATTTGCTCAGCAGAGCACGGTAGCTCATGCCTGTAATCCCAGCACTTAGGGAGGCCGAGGTGGGAGGATCACTTGAGGTCAGGAGTTTCAGACAAGCCTGGCCAACATGGCGAAACCCCATCTCTACTAAAAAAATAGAAAAATCAGCCAGGCGTGGTGGCGTGAACCTGTAATTCCAGCTACTCCAGAGGCTGAGGCAGGAGAACTGCTTGAACCCGAGAGGTGGAGATTGCAGTGA
The DNA here is from genome assembly GCA_963575295.1 of Alouatta caraya. NCBI lineage: Eukaryota > Metazoa > Chordata > Mammalia > Primates > Atelidae > Alouatta > Alouatta caraya. The sequence goes on from CAUYUD010037721.1 coordinate 3,156, forward strand.
GCAGAGATCGTGCCAGTGCACTCCATCCTGGGTGACAGAGTGAGACTCAGTCTCAACAAATAATAAAAAGATGATTTTCTCCAAACTTCAGGGTTATTGTCCCTCTCCTGTTTGGGTGGTCTCTTTTCTGTCTCTCCCATTACTCCAACAGTCCAGTATCGTCTCTCCTCCCTCGATCAGGAATGATCTATTCCCCGATTACACTTACATTCTCCCAGCCCAGCCCAGCCTCTTCCTTCTCTATCCACTCCCCACCATTTCCACCTCCTACCTGTCAGATGCTTCCCTTCTCACTATTTCTCTGTTCCTTCCCATGTCTTTCCTTACCCCTCTTCTGCCTAAGTCTCCGAACTCTCACCCCTCCCCCGTTTTCCTTCTCTTTAGAGCAGTCTCATTTTCAGAATCCCGTAACCATAATGATTTCTATCTCACCATTTGTTTCTCTTCTCTCCATCTCTTGATGGTGTTTCCCTCTTTCCTGCTCTCCACTGATTTCTTCCCACGCTCCCCCATCCTGAGAACCGTGATGATCCCCCGTCTGTGTGGTAGTATCTTCCACCCTGAAGGTACTCCCCACCGCGTCCCAGGTCCCAGCCTCTTACTTGAAGTAGCCTTCCCCACCAGGATCATGCATGAGTTCTGGTCGCTTCTGCAGGTGTTCGTTTTGCCATGGCACCTGCTCCCGGTTGCCTTACAGACTTCACAGCGTAGTGGGTACCCTGCAGTGTAGACAGAGGGCGAGGCTGGAGTCATGGGTGGTGTGGTCTTTGGACCATGACTTTGACTTTGGACTTTTGTGTCCTGAGAATGGAGGGACCAGCGGCTCCCTGGTCTTTCTTGGGCAGGGTGTTGACCGCTGCCCAGGGAACTGTCCCGAGTCTGACGAGGAAGCAGTGGTGATGCCAGCAAAGCTGCTTCCAGGGACGGGAAGCAGCTCCACTATGAAGTCTGTCTGCCTCATTACATGGCTGGGGATTTTGGATGCCAGGGTCCTCTGAGAAAGCTCAGGGGCAGGGAGGGTCCCTGGTGGAGGTTTCCACGGACTTTTGTGAAACTTCGGGTCCAGCTGATTCTTGAATGTGGGATTCTCCTCCTTGAAGGTACCACGTAGGTCTCGTAGACAGTGGGAGCTCAGGCAGCGGGCCCTGAGGTGGGGGTCTGCATCCTAGGTCAAGGAGGGAGAGTGAGGACCAGGAGGACAGAGGATGTGAACTCCTTGGTCCTGAGAGAGGGGACAACTAGGGGCCCAGATACCTGGGTCCTGGGGAAAGTGAGGCTTATCTGGACTCCTTTGTGGAGGGGAGGAGAGGGCTGGGGCCTGAACTCCTTAGTCTAAGAAGAAAGAAAATCTCTCTCCGTCTGTTTAAAAAATTCTATTCTTCCTGATCCAGTCTAGTGCCAAAGAAAAAAAGAAAAGAAATTCTATTGCATTCTATTCTATTCTATTCTATTCTATTCTATCCTATTCACTTATATTATTTGAGATGGAGTTTTGCTCTGTCGCCCAGGCTGGAGTGTGCAGTGGCCTGATCTTGGTTCACTGCAACCTTCACCTCCCAGTTTCAAGCAGTCCTCCCACCTCAGCCTCCCAAGTAGCTAGGATTACAGGCACCTGCCACCACCCTTGGCTAACTTTTTTTCTATTTCTAGTAAAGACAGGGTTTCATCATGTTGGCCAGGCTGGTCGCAAACTCCTGACCTCAAGTGATCTGCCTACCTCAGCCTCTTAAAGTGCTGAGGGTACAGGCATGAATCATCACACCTGACCTTCTCCCTCTTTTTTAAAAACTATATTTTAATGGTTTCCCTTTCCAGCCATGCTGTCATCTGATTTCCTAGAATTGAGAGTTCTTATTTGGGACCCTTCCTGGAGGGTGGAGGATTCAGAGCCCACCAAGCCCCTCTCTCAGGGATCCAATCACAGGAGCCTTTCTTCTCTGGCACCCTTGGCTTTCTCTTCCTTTACCCTTGGCCTTTACCCTTTCTCTTCCTTTGTCCTTGGCCTCTTCCATGAATCTGAATTTCCAGAATTCCTCCCCGTTCAACTAGAGGACTTGCTGAAGTCTCTCTCGTAGTCTTCTCTTTCCTGAGGTCGCAGAAAGAGTCTAGGTCCCTTGTCACTTACCAAGACCCAGGAGGGTGCAGAGCAGCACGAAGGCCAGCAGAAAGGTTCCCGGTCTCCTGGAGGGCCTCATGGTGTGTGTACCAGCAGTACTCAGTCCCTAGCTTTTATAGGAAGCTGAGGAGGGGCGGGTCCAGACCCACATTCACCCTGCGGGGAGAAATAGTTGAGGTCAGAACCCCGGGCAGTCCTCTGTGGCCTCCGGATTGGGAAGGCGGAACCAGAATCCAAAAGTGACCTGGGCATCTTGTGCCCAGCCCCCACCTCCATGGAGACCCCACGAGTCTGGGCTTCCAGCCCCCTCTTCCATTAGAACCCGGAATATCACTTCCCTGTTTTCCATCTTCTCACTGCCCATTTTTGTTTGTTTGCTTGCTTGAAGACCAAGACGGAGTTGGGCCACTTGATTCCCAGCGGCTGCAAGAACTGGGATTCCCTCTCCTGTCTCTTCCCTTCTCCTCCCAAGGAAGCACCCAGTGTGGGTGGGGCCCTACCTTGGGGCATGCAGCATGTCCAGGCTGGTCCTTCGGGTGCCAGGTGCTTTGTCTCCCTTCGCTTCTCTTCATGTGCTTGGCTCACACTCCTTGTATGTTTGGGCTGTCCCCAGCTGCGACCTCACCCAAGGCTGCACCCTTGGGTCTCCAAGGGACCGAACGGACAGAGGGATGCCTGTCAGCAGCCGTAGGCGGGCATAGTAAAAGACAAATGCTCACAGGCCACATATTGGGAAACTGAGGCTTTGTGGAAGCATTCTAGGGTAGGGGTGCGTGCACGTGTGTGTGTGTGTGTGTGTGTGTGTGTGTGTGTGTGTGTGTGGTTTGGGCACATGCTTTGTGTTATATTTAGGACTCTGAATCCTTCTCTTTTGGCCTCAGGCATAAGGCTGAGAGAGATCTGAGAATTTTTTGGTGTGTGTGTGCGTGTGTGTGTGGCAGGGGGACAGAGAGAAGAGTGCAGCCGCCTGAGCTGTTGGAGAAGATCCTGTTGCGTAGGATCCAGGTTCTCTACGAAACTACGAAAATTTACTCAGATTTGCTGTCCTAGCCCAGCGCGGTGGCTCAGGCCTGTAGTTCCAGCACTTGGGGAGGCCAAGGCAGGCGGATCGCTTGAGCTGAGGAGTTCGAGACCAGTCTGGGCATCATGGCAAGACCCACTGCCCCCTCACCCCTCCCCCGTCACCACAAAAAATACAAAAATTAGCCGAATGTGGTGGTGCATGCCTGTAATCCCAGTTTAGGAGGCTGAAGTGGGAGGATCTCTTGAGCCCAGGAGACAGAGGTTGCAGGGACCCGAGATCCTGCCACTGCACTCCATCCTGGGTGAGAGATCAAGACCCCGTTTCCACAAAAAATTTTAAAAAATAATATAATAATAATACAGCAAAAAGATTTGCTTTCTAGGCTCCAGTATGGGCGGTGACTGCATCGTCCAATGAGAATGACAAATTTCTTCTAGACACCAATCCCAGAGGTCACTTCTGTTGCTAGGCGCCCAGAAAGCAGGATGTGGACGTCATCGGGAGGCGGGGCTAGAGCGGGGGTGTGTGGCAGAGGGAGGCGGGGCTGCAGGAAACGCTCGTTGCTAAGGAACACAGTGCACGTCCCGCTCTGGAGAGGCGCGACTGAGCTTGCGCAGTGTCGACGCCAGCGCCGGCGCGCCGGGGTTTGAAAGGCCCGAGCGTCTCGCGCTTGCGCACTTCAGCCCGCGCAGGGTGCATCCCACCGCCTCTCACCTTCCCTGCCCCTGGGACCCCAGACCGTTCCTCATCCCTCTGGCCAAGTGCAGCCCACGAAGTTGACATGCCGGAGATCCGCCTCCGCCATGTCGTGTCCTGCAGCAGCCAGGACTCGGTGAGGGACCTGCGTGGGGGGAGGTTGAGAGACTTGAGGGAAAAATAATGAGGATAGCTCCTTAAATAACTTTTGGGGTTCTTCTTGGAAGTCTAAGGAGAGTCAGTGGGGGGATTTCCAGGAGGCTAAAAGTGAGTTGTGGAGAGATGTTGAATCAGGGACATTCAGGCCTCTAGGGAACTTCAGAGAGAAAAGGAGGAATAGGGAAGCTTTCTTGGAGAGCCGGTAGGTGAACTTCCAAGGGAACGTGTTGTAGGGGAAACTCCAGGCAGAGTGTGGGGGATTAACGGGGGAGCTTAAATCCGGAGGATCATAGAGGCCTTGGGAGGACTCAAAGGAATCATCTGAGAGCTGGAGGCCTAGCTGTCATCTCTGTGCCCTAATTCTCCTCTCCCATTCTTGTTTCCAGACCCACTGTGCAGAAAATCTTCTCAAGGCAGACACTTACCGAAAATGGCGGGCAGCCAAGGCAGGCGAGAAGACCATCTCTGTGGTCCTACAGGTGATCCTGCCACCCCACCTCCTCCTCACTAGGAATCTGGAGTCCAGGGGGATCCGGATTCTGCTCCTGAGCCAACTGGCAATGGGTTGAGTCACTTTCTTTGCTGGGCCTCAGCCTCCTTACCTGGAAAATGAGCAGCATATTCCCTGTGCCCCTCAGCAGAGAGGAAAGGAGGTCCAAGGATTAGGTCCAGGATGACCACAGTAATCAGTGTGTGGTCTGGGCAGGTGGCGTCTACTTTCTGGGTCGCAGTTTCCTTAGCTGAAACAAAATGAATTATTGCAATGTACCCTGCCTCCTGCAGCCAGTGGGCTCAGGACTGGAAAGTGTCCAGGAAGGTCATCTAAGCCAATCAACTCCACTTCAAAGAAGGGGAAACTAGCCAGGTATGGTGGCTCATGCCTGTAATCCCAGCCCTTTCGGAGGCTGAGGTGAGAGGACTACTTGAGCTCAGGAGTTCCAGACCAGCCTGGGCAACATATGATGACCCTGTCTCTACTTTTATTAAAATAAATAATTGTTTTTTTAAAGAATAATAGGCCAGATGTGGTGGTTCACACCTGTAATCCCAGCACTTTGGGAGGCTAAAGCTGGAGGATCGCAAGAGCCCAGGAGTTTGAGACCAGCATGAGATGTCGTCCCTACAAACATTTTATAAATTGGCCAAGCGTGAGGGTGTACACCTGTAATCCAAGCTACTGGGGAGTCTGAGGTGAGAGGATTACTTGAGCCCAAGAGATGGAGGCTACAGTGAGCTGAGACTGCACCACTGCACTCCAGCCTGGACAATGGAGGGAGACCCCCAGAAAATAAAAAATAAAAGAATAATAATGAGAGATAACATTATTCAACATTACCTGCCAGTCACTGCTCTACACACCTCACTTCTGGGTTAGCTCACTGAATCCTCATAAAAAACCCCATGAGACAGGGTCTGTTATTATCCCCAGTTTAACAGATGAGGAAATGGAGGCCCAAAGAAGTTATACAACTTGTCTGACAGTTAATCTTTTACTTGTTTATTGAGACAGAGTCTCACGCTGTAGACTTGCCCAGCTATAGTGCAGTGGCACAATCTTGGCTTGGCTCACTGTAACCTCCACCTCCTGGGCTCAAGCGATCCTCTTGCCTCAGCCTCTTGAGTAGCTGGGACTACCGGTGTATACCCATGCCTCGCTAGTCTTTTTGTATTTTTTTTAAGAGATCGCGTTTCCACCATGTTTCCAGGCTGCTCTCAAACTCCTGGGCTCAAGCGATCCTCCTGCTTCAGCCTCCCAAAGTGCTGGGATGATGTATTTGCCATCGTTCCTGGCTCAGCGGGTGGTTTATGACTATGAGGAGCAGAACACTCTGTGGCTAGTGCTAGCGTGAAGGAAAAATTAACCTTTTGTGAATGGGCAGTCATTCAGCATATATCCACTCCTCTCCCTCCCACTGGAGGGGGAGTATATTTCCCTGCTTCATTGATGGGTTTGACCATATGATTTACTTCATGGAATTTGAGCACACCTGACTTCAGCAAGGGCCTGAAATGCACTTGGCTTTTGTACTCTCACGATCTGCCATGAAAACATTTGCCAGGTTGTTGCTGATCCCAGAAAACTGTAGAATCCCATGGAAGAGACCTGAATCTTCCCAAACTGCAGCCAAAGCAGCCATCCCACAGACCCTTAGAAGAATGCTTGTTGGCATAAGTTTCAGTTTTCATGTTGGGAGGCCGAGATGGGTGGATCACTTGAACCCAGGAGTTTGAGACCAGCCTGGGTAACATGGGGAAACCCTGTCCCTAGAAAAAAATACAAAAAACAGCTGGGTGTGGTGGCATGTGCCTGTAGTCCCAGCTGCTAGGGAGGCTGAGTGGGGAGGATCGATTGAGCCGATGAAGTTGATGCTTCATTGAGCTCTGGTGGTTTCACTTCACTCCAGCCTGGGAGATAGAGTAAGACTGTGTTTCAAAAAAAGAAAAAAACAAAACCAAAAAACCCCAAAAAGCAAACAAACAAAAAAGGTCTCAGTTTTAGGATAGTGTTCTACACAGCATTATTACAGTGTTGGTTAATACAACTTTGTTGTTTTAAACCACTGAGATTAGGGACTTCTTTGTTACTGTTAACATCATCTAATCGGTCCCAATTGATGTCAGCGTTTAGCACCTGTCAACTAGTGGCCTCCACTTCCCAGGTTCAGGTGATTCTCCTGCCTCAGCCTTCTGAGTAGCTGGAATTTACAGGCATGTGCCACCATGCCTGGCTAATTTTTGTATTTTTAGTAGAGACCGGGTTTCACCATGTTGGCCAGGCTGGTCTCAAACTCCTCACCTCAAGTAGATCCGCTCTCCTTGGCCTCCTAGAATGCTGGGATTACACAGGCATGAGCTGCTGCACCCAACCTGTCTTTAAACTGTGATAGATACAGGTTGCTGACAGTTTTACTCTTGGGACTTAGATTCAAGATTCCAGCTCTCCCTCTTACTCGGTGACCTCAGGCAAATTGTTTCATTTCTCTAAACCTGTTTTCTCACGTGTCCATTGGGAATAATGACATCCAATCCTGGAGTTGTGAAAATTCGGTGACATAATGTCTGCACAAGTACCCTGTCAACATGTGGGTGTTTGTGCAGAGGGAGGGACTCGTGTTTTTATTACTGGGTGATGATTCTGCTGGGCTCTCTTAGGATCAGGTGACTCCAGGGAAATCACATTTCATTCTCTTACCCCAGTTGCTGTGGGAACAGAGTGACGGGAGGCAGAAGAGACAGAACCTGGCAGGTAACGGAGCCAGAGGGATGAGAAACAGAATTCCCTGGCCTAGGAGAGATCAAGGGAGTATTGCAGCTGTCACCAACATGGTAGATCCCAGAGGGGGCAGCTTGGGAAGGTGATATGTTTCATTTGGGATGCCTAGGTTTTATGTGACTTTGGGACATTCAAGGGGTGGCATGCAGGAGGCAGTTAGCGATCAGATGTGGAGCTGGAGACAGAATGTGTGGAAGTTATCTGTGCAGGGAAAGAACCTATAGACTTGGGAGTAGATGATGAATTTATTTGTTCATTCATTCCTTTATTTAGTCAGGTATTTATTAAGTGCCTTCTGTAGGCCAAGCGCTGTTTTAATACTGCAGTATACAGCAGAAGACAAAAAATAGTCTCAGCGGAGCGCAGTAGCTCACGCCTATAATCCCAGCACTTTGGGAGGTCAAGGTGAAAGATCATTGAGTCTGGTAGTTCAAGACCAGCCTAGGCAACACAGCGAAACCTCATTTCTACTAAAAATACAAAAATTTGCCAAATGTGATGGCCCATGCCTGTGGTCCCAGCTACTCCGGTGGCTGAGGCAGGAGGAGCACTTGAGCCTGGAAGATCGAGGCTATAGCGAGCTATGATCACACGACTGCACTCCAGCCTGGGCAACAGAGTGAGAAGCTGTCTCTCTCTTTTTTTTTTTTTTTTTTCTTTTGAGATGGAGTCTTGCTCTGCCGCCCAGGCTGGAGTGAAGTGGCACGATCTCGGCTCACTGCAACCTCTACTTCCTGGGTTCAAGCAATTCTCCTGCCTCAGCCTCCCGAGTAACTGGGACTATAGGTGCGTGCCACCATGCCTGGCTGATTTTTTTCTTTTTTAGTATTTTTAGTAGAAACAGGGTTTCACTGTGTTAGTCAGGATGGTCTTGATGTCTTGACCTCGTGATCCACCACCTCGGCCTCCCAAAGTGCTGGGATTATAGGTGTGAGCCACCGCACCTGGCCGACGCTGTCTTAAAAAAGAACGAAAAAAGAAATCCAGTCTTGTAGAGCTTTCATGTTAGTAGGGAAAGACTGATAAGTTAGTCAGTAAAACATGTCAGATGATGAGTGCTATGGAGGAACTTCATGAAGGGGAATGAGAGTGTCCCAGCTGGAGCTGGAGCAGTGGCAAGGATTTTTATATAAATAGTAGGGTTGGGGAAGGCCTTCCTGAAGAGGTGACATTTGAGCAACATGAGCTATATATGTATCTAGGGAAAAGACTCTGAAGCTGGCTTGTGACAGCGAGGAGACCATTGTGGCTAGGGTGAAGTCAGCCAGGAGGAGAGAGATAGGAGATGAGGTGAAAGGGTGGGAATGGGAGCCCCAAAAAAAACACTTAAGACCTGGGAAGCCATTGAAAGGACTTGAGCTTTTACTCCAGGTGAGACAGGAGCCACTGGAGGGCTCTGAGCAGAGGAGGGACAGAATCTGCCTTAGGTCTTCACAGGATCCTGCTGGCTCCATGTTGACAATAAATTGCAAGGGCCACACACAGAAGCAGAAGACCAGCATTGCAGCCATTGTTTTGTTAACTTATTCCACGTCAGAGACCCTCTGGAACGTCTGATTGCATCTGGCAATGAGTAATATGTGGGGTTACTCCGAATTCACCAAATGCTAATTTTGGTTCTTTTGACGTAACTGATAAGGCAGAAATTTCTGACCACCAAGCCAGCAGGCTTACCTGGGGTTGTTTCGTTTTGTTTTGAGACAGGGTCTCACTCTCTTGCCCAGGCTGGAGTGCAGTTGCAAAGTTATGGCTCACTGCAGCCTCAACCTCCTGGGCTCAGGTAATCCTCCCACCTCACCCTCCGAAGTAGCTGGGACTACAGGCGTGTGCCACCAGGCCCACCCAGCTAATTTTTAATTTTTTTTTTTGTAGAGATGGGATCTCACTATGTTGCCTAGGCTGGTCTTGAATTCCTGGGCTCAAGCAGTCCACCCACCTTGAGCTCCCGAAGTGCTGGCATTATAGACATGAGCCACTGCACCTGGCCACATCTGTGGGTTCTTCTGCTACCCTGCATTTTCTTCTCTAATCATTCTTACGCAACAGCTGGATATTACCACATGGGGCTCAGCCATCAGCTCGTGACAGTCCCACACACCTGATTGTTTGCAGTAGCCACAGAAGGCTCTTTTGCCAGCTCATCACCTGCTCCCAGTGGGAAATGCCAACCTCTGTTAACTACTCCTGGGCTGGAGGGGATGGCTTGGACTAGATCCAGATATAACTCCTGTGTGCCACTGGAGGTGTGTCATTTTTAGAAGAAATGTTCAACAGCAGTAGGGCCTATGATCACTTTTGATTTGTTGGTTTTCTAATCACTCAGTTTGCCACTGTGGTGTTTTAAGTGTGTTTTTACTGTTTTTTTGAGTGAAGTGAAGGTGGAAGTGTACAGCTGAGTGACAGTTCACAAACTGCAGCTGCCCTCTGCACACCACACCCAGATGAAGCACAGAACATGCCTAGCCCCAGAAGTTCCCTCAAGTTCCTTCCTGGCAGCTCCCCTGCAAGGTGACCCCTGTCCTGATTGTTAACAGCATGGGTTCATTTTGCCTGATTTTGAATTGCATATACAATGGATTTGTGTGGTATAAACTTTTTTGTCTGGCTTCCCTCGTTATGTTTGTTCGTTTGTTCATTTCATCTGTGTCATCGAGTATAGCTGTAGATGGTTTATTGCCTTTTTTTTTTTTTTTCTGAGTTGGAGTTTCGCTCTTGTTGCCCAGGCTGGAGTGCAGTGTGCAATCTCAGCTCCCTGCAGCCTCTGCCTCCTAGGTTAAGGCGATTCTCCTGCCTCAGCCTCCCTAGTAGCTGCGAACAGGTGCCCACCACTACACCTGGCTAATTTTTTGTATTCAGTAGAGACTGGTTTTCACCATGTTGGTCAGGCTGGTCTTGCACTCTTGACTTCAGGTGACCCACCTACCTCGGCCTCCCAAAGTGTTGGGATTACAGGCGTGAGCCACTGTGCTCGACTCCTGTTGTCATTTTTTTTTTTTTTTTGACAGAGTCTCTGTTACCCTGGCTGGAGTGCAATGGCATGATCTCAGCTCACTGTAGCCTCGACCTACTGGGCTCCAGTGATCCTCTCTCCTCAGCTCCCCGAGTAGCTGGGACTGCAGGCATGTGCCACTTCACCAGGCTAAATTTTGTATTTTGTTTGCAAGGATGGGTCTCACTGTGTTGTCTAGGCTGCTCTTGAACTCCTGGGCTCAAGCAATCCTCCCGCTTCAGCTTCTTAAATCGTTGGGATTACAGACAAACCACTGTACCTGGCCTATTGTCTTTTCTGTATAGTATTCTATTGTGTTGAGAAAACTATTGCAGTTTTATATATTTATATTTGATTTTTTTTTTTTTTTTTTTTTTTTTGAGTTGGAGTCTTGCTCTCTCTCCAGGCTGGAATGCAGTGGTGTGATCTCGGCTCACTGCCACCTCCAACTCCCAGGTTCAAATGATTCTCCTGCCTCAGGCGTCTGAATAGCTGGGACCACAGGCACGTACCAGCTAATTTTTGTGTATTTAGTAGAGACAGGGTTTCGCCATGTTGCCTGGGATGGTCTCGATCTCCTGACCTCGTGATCCGCCCATCTCGGCCTCCCAAAGTACTGGGATTACAGACATGAGCCACTGCACCCGGCCAGCTGGTCTTGAACTCTTGATTTCAAGTGATCCCCCAACTGAGCTTCATGAGTAGCTAGGCCTGTAGGTGCACACTACCACACCCAACTAATTTTTTTTTAAGCTTTTTAGAGACCGCTTCCTGAGTAGCTGGGATTACATGGATTACAGACAGAGCCAGTAGACTTGGGCATTTGTGGTTTTATTATTTGCTTTTCAAGTGGGTATTATATGCATATAGTGCGAAATTCAAAAGGTAGAAAAGGGTATACACCAAAAAGAAAATCTCCCCTCGCCCTTTCCATCCCTCCCTGCTTCCTCCCCGACTCCTGCTCCCTCATTCTTCTCTCCTGATGCAACTGCCATTAGCATTTTTTTTTGGGTGGTCTTCCTGGGTCATTCTGTAGACATACAAGCATATATGCCTACCCCCTTCATCCCTTTTTAAAAAATTCATAGTATATACACTGTTCTCTTGTGTGTTTTTTTCAAGTAACTGTATTTTGGAAATCCACACTGCATAAAGTTCTACCTTATTTATTTATTTATTATTTATTTGTTTATTCATTCATTTGTTTGAGATGGAGTCTCGCTCTGTCACCAGGCCAGAGTGCAGTGGTGCGATCTTGGCTCATCGCAACCTCCAACTCCCTGGTTGAAGTGATTCTCTGTCTCAGCCTCTCGAGTAGCTGAGATTGCAGGCGTGTGCCACCACGCCCAGCTAGTTTTTATATTTTTAGTATAGACGGGGTTTCACCATGTTGGCCAGGATGGTCTTGATTTCCTGACCTCGTGATCCGCCTGCCTCGGCCTCCCAAAGTGCTGGGATTACAGGCATGAGCCACCAAGCCCAGCCGATTTACTTATTTTTTTGAGACAGAATCTCGCTCTGTTGCCCAAGCTGGAGTGTAGTGGTGCGATATCTGTTCACTGCAGCCTCCACCTCCTGGCTTCAAGTGATTCTCCTGCCTCAGCCTCCCTAGTAGCTGGGATTACAGGCACATGCCACCAGAATTGGCTAATTTTTGTGTTTTTAGTAGAGATGAGTTTCGCTATGTTGGCCAGGCTGGTCTTGAACTCCTAATCTCAAGTGATCCTCCTGCCTCAGCCTCCCAAATTGTTGGGATTACAGGCATGAGCCACCATGCGTGGCCTACCTTATTCTTTTAAATGATGCATAAAATTTCATTTCATGGATATGGAACAATTTTTTAACAACGTATCTCTCAGGAACTTTGCCCTCCTGTGCCTTGTTTGTTTCAGGAACAGTTCCTATGATGAACTATGTCTCCCCGAGAAAGGTGCATGCCCATGAACCCAGGCCACAGATGATAGTCATCTTGTGCCCTTATTCTCACAGCTGATACATACTGAGCACTCATCTCTTGTTTTGAGATAAAATTTAGTGTTTTAGTCATTTAAAGTGCATATTCAGCTAGGTGTGGTGTCTCATGCCTGTAATCTCAGCACTTTGAGAGGCTGAGGCAGGTGGGTTGCTTGAGGTCAGGGGTTTGAGACCAGCCTGGCCAACATAGTGAAACCCCGTCTCTACGAAAAATACAAAAATCAGGGTGTGGTGGTGCCTGCCTGTAGTCCCAGCTATTCGGAGGCTGAGGCAAGAGAATTGCTTGTACCAGAAGGCAGAGGTTGCAGTGAGCTGAGATGGAGCTGTTGCACTCCAGCCTGGACGACACAGTGAGACTCCATCTAAAAAAATAATAATAATAAAGAAAGTGCATATTTCAGTGTTTTTTTTTTTCATATTGACAGTGTTCTTCAACCATCTCCATTCTCTAATTCAGAATATTTTTATCACTTAATTAAGAAAGCACATAACTATTAAGCAGTCACTTCATATCCTCTCCCCAAAGTTGCCCTTGGCAACCGCTGATCTATTTTCTGCTTCTCTGCATTTGCTTATTTTGGACTTATAAATGTATGTGGTCTTTTACACTTAACCCTGTTACACTTTGCATAATGTTTTTAAAGTTCATCTATGTTGTAGCATATATCACAACTTCATTTTTTTAATAACTGAATGATATTCCATAAAAACACTGTACAATGTTTATCCATTCATCAATTGATGGCCATTTGTTGGGTTGGGTTGTTTCCATGCATATATAAACATTTTTTTTTTTGAGACTGAGTTTTCTCTGTTGCCCAGGCTGGAGTGCAGTGGTGCAATCTCGGCTCATGGCAGCCTCTGCGTCTCAGGTTTAAGTGATTCTCGTGCGTCAGCCTCCCGAGTAGCTGAGATTATAGGCACGTGCCACCATGTCCGGCTAATTTTTGTGTTTTTCGTAGAGACGGGGTTTTGCCATGTTGCCTAGGTTAGTCTCGAACTCCTGGGCTCAAGCAATTCACCTGATTTGGCCTCCCAAAGTTTTGGAATTACAGGCATAAGCCACCACTCCCAGCCTCCATGTATAAACATTTTTATCAGAATTTTTTTTTTACTTTTTTTTTTTTTTTTTGAGATGGAGTCTTGCTCCGTCGCCCAGCCTGGAGTGCAGTGGCGCGATCTCTGCTCGCTGCAACCGCCGCCTCCCGGGTTTTAGTGATTCTTCTGCCTCAGCGTCCTGAGTAGCTGGGATTATAGGTGCACGCCACCACGCGTGGCTAATTTTTGTATTTTTTCTAGAGACAGGGTTTCACCATATTGGCCAGGCTGGTCTGGAACTCCTGGCCTCAAGTGATCTACCTGCCTTGGCCTCCCAAAGTGCTGAGATTACAGGTATGAACCACTGTACTGGGCCTGTTGTTTTTTTTCTTGAGACAGAGTCTCGCTGTGTTGCCTAGGCTGGTATGCAGTGGCTGATCTTAGCTCACTGCACCCTCTACCTCCCGCGTTCAAGTCATTCTTATGCCTCAGCATCTTGAGTAGCTGGAACTATAGAGGCACGTGCCACCACATCCAGCTAATTTTTTGTATTTTGGGTAGAGTCAGGGTTGTGTTATGTTAGCCAGGCTGGTCTCGAACTCCTGGCCTCAAGTGATTCACCCACCTCTGCTGCCTCCCATAGTGCTGGGATTGCAGGCAGGAGCCACTGCTGGCCAGGTTCCCCCCCAACCCCCGCCCCAACAGGGTGTTGCTCTGTCACCCAGGCTGGAGTGCAGTGGTGCAATCTTGGCTCACTGCAACCTCCACCTCCCAGGTTCAAGCAATTCTCCTGCCTCAGCCTCCCGAATAACTAGGATTACAGGCGCCTGCCACCACACCCAGCTGATTTTTGTGTTTGTAGTAGAGA
>CAUYUD010037725.1:0-14971 GCA_963575295.1 Alouatta caraya
TGGTCAACATGGTGAAACCCCGTCTCTACTAAAAATACAAAAATTAGCCGGGCATGGTGGCACGTGCCTGTAGTCCCAGCTACTCTGGAGGCTGAGGCAGGAGAATTGCTTGAACCCAGGAGGTGGAGGTTGCGGTGAGCCGAGATCGCGCCATTGCACTCCAGCCTGGGCAACAAGAGCGAAACTCCGTCTCAAAAAAAATAAAAATACAAAATACAAAAATTAGTCGGGCGTGGTGACACATGCCTGTAATCCCAGCCACCGGGAAGGCTGAGGCAGGAGAATCACTTGAACCCAGGAGGCAGAGATTGCAGTGAGCTGAGATTGTGCCATTGCACTCCAGCCTGGGCAACAAAGCAAGACTCTGTCTCAAAAAAAAAAAAAAAGGGGAAGAGAGGGAGGAAGGAAGGGAGGGAGGGAAGGAAGGAAAGAAAGATTGATTTCCGTGAGTCTACCCTGGATCCTTCTTGCTGCAGGAAAAGAGCCCTTCTCATCAGATGTGAATTAATTAAGGTGAAAACCCTTTTAGGGGCATGACGGTGACAGGAGGTGGGGTAAGGGCTGAAGCAACACGGATGGGGTCTCCAAGACATTAGGACTTAACCTCATTTTAGAAAAGAGGGCCAGAGCCAGAAAAAGTCTCACATGGGTCTGAGTGAGGCCGGGTAGCAGCAGGCAGCCTCTGGCTGGCGGTTGACCCTCAGACAAAAGCGGCTTGTCTGGACCGCAGGAGGGAGGGAAGCAGGGAGGAGGGGTTGGGAGGGCAGCCACCCAGCCCTGCCTATTTAGGGCAGAAAGACTGGCTGGCTCCCGGCCGCCACAACCCCCCCAATCCCAGTCTCTCCAGGGCCCCGCCTCTCCCCTCCCCCAACAGCAGAAGCCCCCATCCGGGCCTGTTTATTCGAGGAAGGTCAACAAATCATTCCACTTTGGGCTCTTGCCCTGGGCATGTTGAGACGCTCACGGTGAAGTCATCTTTGAGTGGAACTCAAAAAAGCAGCTGAATTGTGCAGCATCAGGAAGTAGCTAAAAAAAATCTCTCAGACCGCCCCTGTACCCCATGTCATGTCCCCCACGAATCACTGGCATGCTGTCTGCACTCTGGTCACGCCTGGCCTCGCCACCGTCCCTCGAACATACCATGTGTGCTCCTAGCTTGGGAGAATGTTTCCCACACCCACCATCCTTGTTTCCTGCAGGTCTTGGGTGACGTGGTCCCTTCTCTGACACCTTTCCAAAATAGCTTCCCTGTCATTGTGTACCCTGTTGCCCTGCTTTTCACTTTTTTTCTACGTATCAGTAATGACCTCTTGATTTAAAATTATATATCAGAAGCCAGGCGTGGTGGTGTGTGCCTGTAATCCCAGCTACTCAGGAGGCTGAAGCAGTAGAATCACTTGAACCAGGGAGGCGGAGGTTGCAGTGAGCCAAGATCGTGCCACTGCACTCCAGTCTGGGCCACAGAGTGGGACTTCATTTCCAAAAACAAATAAAATGAAATAAAATAATACATCAAGGTGTCATTTGTTGAGTCACTCACTAGAAAGCCCTAGGAATGCAGAGATTTCTGTCTGCTTAGCTCCCAGGCGCACCCCTACCCAGTCCCTAGAACAGTGCCTGGCACAAAGTAGGTGCTCAGGAAATATTTAATGGGCTGGGTATGGTGGTGTATGCCTGCCATCTCAGCACTCTGGGAGTGCCAAGGTGAGGATTGCTTGAGGCCAAGCGTTCGAGACCAGCCTAGGCGATGTAGTGAGACCAAGTCTCTCTCTCTCTGTGTGTGTGTGTGTGTGTGTGTGTGTGTGTATTTATTTATTTTTGAGATGGAGTCTAGCTCTCCTGCCCAGGTTGGAGTTCAGTGTCACAGCCTGGGCTTACCGCAGCCTCCGCCTCCCAGATTAAAGTGATTCTCTTGCCTCAGCCTCCCAAGTAGCTGGGATAACAAGCATGTGCCACCACACTGGCTAATTTTTGTATTTTTAGTAGAGATAGGGTTTCATCATGTTTTCCAGGCTGGTCTCGAACTCCTGACCACAAGTCATCCGCCCACCTTGGGTTCCCAAAGTGCTGGGATTACAGGCATGAGCCACTGCGCCTGGTCTTATTTATTTTATTTTTGAGACACGGTTGCACTCTCTCACCAGGCCGGATTGCAGGAGCACACTCATAGCTTACTATAGCCTTCAACTCCTGGGCTCAGGTGATCCTACCACCTCAGCCTCCCAAGCAGCTGGGACTACAGGCGTGTGCCACTACGCCCAGCTAGTTGTTGTGTTTTTTTGTAGAGACAGGGTCTCCCTATGTTGCACAGGCTTGTCTTGAACTCCTGAGCTCAAGCAGTCCTCCCGCCTGGGTCTCTCAAAGTGCTGGGATTACAGATATGAGCCACTGCACCCAGCTCTCTCTATTTTTTTGAGACAGAGTTGCAGGAAGACCCAATCTTCACTCAGATGGGATGGACCCTACACTATTTTCTTTTTAAGATGGAGTGTTGCTCTCTCACCCAGGCTGGAGTGCAGTGGCACAGTCTCGGCTCACAGCAACCTCTGTCTCCCAGGTTCGAGCGATTCTCCTGCCTCAGCCTCCTGATTAGCTGAGACTATAGGTACGTGCCACCATGCCCAGCTAATTTTTGTATTTTTAATAGAGACGGAGTTTCACCATGTTGGCCAGGAGGGTCTCAATCTCTTGACCTCCTGATCCACCCGCCTTGGCCTCCCAAAGTGCTGGGATTATAGGCGTGAACCATTGCACCCGGCCAAACAGCTCTCTATTTTTAGAAAAGAAATATTAGATGAAGGAATGAATATATACAATGGAATACTATACAGCTGTTAAGATGGAATGAGTCAACTTTCTGTATCGAATCATCACGAAGATATAACATTGAACAGAAAGAGAAAAGTGCAGAGTATATATAGTATGAGTGAGAGTGACTCAGAATTACCTGGAGGGCTTGTGAAAACCCAACCTACTGAATCCCATTCCCAGAGCTTTTGATTTCAGCCTGGAGTCGGGCCCGAGTAGCCGTATGGCAAACAAGTTCCGTGTGATGTGGTACTACTGGCCAGGGGGCCGCGTTTTGACTGGCATAGTCTCTGGGACCTCACCCAAAAAACTAGAATTTGTAAAAAGCAAAGCTCTGACAAACGCGGTACTGTTTTTTTGGTATGTAAGCTGTTTCTCTTAGGAGACAGGTTGGAAGGGGTCTGGGAGGCGACACTAAGGTGACAGTGATGGTGACCTCAGGGGGAAGGTTGGATTTAGGGGCTCCAGGGAGGGATGGGGGGACTGGATGGCGGAAGGAAGTGTTTAAGGACGCGTGACTCGGCATCACATTAAGCTCTGCAGCTCCTCAGCTGTGTGACCTTGGATGGGTGACTTTACCTCTCTGGGCTTCAATTTCTTTATCTATAACTGCGAATCAGAGGACACCATCTCCTAGGGGTTATTGTGAGGATTAAATGAGTTTCTTTTGACACATAATAAACGCCAGTTTGTATGATTACATGAAAGCTATGAATTTCTTACAAGGAAAATAGAAAATGTTTCCACTGTTTAATTAAAAATAAATGTAGGGGTCCAGCACAGTGGCTCACGCCTGTAATCCCAACACTTTGGGAGGCTGAGGCGGGAGGATCATTTGAGGCCAGGAGTTTGAGACCAGCCTGGCCAGCACGGTGAAAACCCGTCTCTACTAAAAATACAAAAATTAGCCAGGGGTAGTGGTACGTGCCTGTAATCCCAGCTGCTTGGGAGGCTGAGGCAGGAGAATCACTTGAACCCAGGAGGTGGACGTTGCAGTGAGCCAAGATTGTGCCATTGTACTCTAGCCTAGGCGACAGAGCAAGGCTCTATCTCGATAAATAAATAAATAGGCCAAGTGCAGTGGCTCATGCCTGTAATCCCAGCACTTTGGGAGGCAGAGGTGGGTGATCACCTGAGGTCAGGAGTTCGAGACCAGCCTAACCAACGTGGAGAAACCCCGTCTCTACTAAAAATATAAAATTAGCTGGACATGGTGGTGCATGCCTCTACTCCCAGCTACTTGGGAGGCTGAGGCAGGAGAATCATTTGAACCCGGGAGGCAGAGGTTGCGGTGAGCCGAGATCACACCATTGCACTCCAGCCTGAGTAGCAAGAGTGAAACTCTGTCTCAAGTAAATAAATAAATAAAGGCCAGGTACAGTGGCTCACATCTGTAATCCCACTGCTTTGAGAGGCTGAGGCAGGAGGATAGCTTGAGCACAGGAGTTGGAGACCAGCCTGAACAACAGAGCAAGACTTCATATCTAAAAGGAAAAAAAAATTAGCTGAGTGTGGTGACATGACCCTGTAGTCCTAGCTTCTTGGGAGGCTGAGGCAGGAGGATTGCTTGAGGCCAGGAGTTAGAGGCTTCAGTGAGCTATGATCATGCCACTGCGCTCCGGCCTGAGAGACTTTGTCTCTAAAAATAAATGAATAGCCGGGCGCGGTGGCTCACGCCTGTAATCCTAGCACTTTGGGAGGCCGAGGTGGGTGGATTACCTGAGGTCAGGAGTTCAAGACCAGCCTGGCCATCATGGTGAAACCCCATCTTATTAAAAAAAAAAAAAAGAATAAATCAATATATCATTTAAAAATACATAAATAAACAGGAAAGGGTGGACTTTTTGGTAAGTTCTGGGAATCTAATTCCAGTTCTTCCACTACAAGGAAGAGCAGAAATTAGGGAGACAGACAGGAGATGCCTCCTCCTCCCCAGCGCCTAGACACCCCCCAAAAAACATCTCAAGTCTACACCCCTCTATTTGCAAGTCTGGCCTCATTCCTTCCAGTTGCAAAAGGATAAATCTTTACAAGATTCAGAGAGTCCTTGGCCTGAGTCTGGCTGGCTCCCTGTCTCCCCTCGGTGCCTCTCATCCTTTCTTTGCAGGCTGAATAAGTGTGTGGTTAGGACTCGTGGAGACCCCTTTGCCCCAATTTCCCTGACTTTGTTTTCCTCACATGTCCCTCGTTGGTGTCCAATGCCCATTTATCTCTATTAGGAAGTCCTTCTGCAAGTCTACCTTAAGTCCTTCTTGCTGAAAGGATCCTTTCTCCTTCTTGAGAGCAAACAGGACCTTTCCCTCAACCAGGATTCCTGCCTCCCTTCTCTGCAACATCCCTGATCTTTACCTGGTATTCCCATCATTCCTATTAGAAAGTCATCAAGTCTGGTTTCAGTCTTTCTTGCCTTGAAGGAAGTATTTCTGGCAGGGGGTGGGGGTGGGGCGGTAAGTCATAAGACAAGGGCTGGGGGATCAGAGGAAGCCCTCACCCGCTCTTCAGAGGGACCCAGGAACCCCCAGCACTGGAGAAGTTTATATTTAGCGCTTCTCTGCTCCTCCTCCTCCCCCCGCCTGCCACCGCCTCCTCCCTGATGCTGGGACAAGCTTTGCCTAGAGACTGGGGGGTGGGGGGGACAGGCCTCTCCACTACCATCTCAAGCCGGGAGGACAGAGGGCTGTGGGGAGGAGGGGACAGAGGGACTGAGGAGAGGAAGACTGAAGGGCAGAGATGGGGAAGGTGACGGATGAGAAGGGGAGAGACGGAGGGCAGAGGGGGAGAGGACACAGCTACCCTATTCTCTTGCCTCGCCTTCTCCTTGTCAGGATGGAAGGCGCCTTCCAAGCCCAGCCAGCTTGGGGTGGGGGGAGCTCGCGAAGGCCCCCAAAATCCGTCTCTAACTTTGGGAGGGGGTGGGGCCTCCCACAGCTGTTTCTGTTTCCAGAAAAGAATGTGCAGGGGGGTCCCACTCCTGAGAGGGGGAGGGGCCGGGCGTGCAGCCCCAGGAGTCTGGCTTCAGTCTTTCTCCCCAGTCCCCATCTGGGGAGGGGGCAGTCGAGGTCAGCGGCGAGGAGAGCCCCCGCCACCGCCACCTCGGCTCAGGTTTCCCGAAACGGGAAGCTCTGGCCACACACAGGCTTAGGGATGGGGCTCTGCCGCGGAACCAGGGTGTGCGGGCTGGGGGGAGGGGAAGAGAGACCGAGTCTGGGACGTCGGGTAACAAGAGAGCGAGGTGAGGACAGGCAGGAAGGGAAGACCAGGGAGACAGATGCAGAGGGACACAGAGACACAGAGATGGAGAGACAGGGTGGAGAAAGAGAAGCAGACACAGAAAGTCACCAGGATGTGGCAGGACCGAGAGAGTGAGAGAACCCCAGGACGAGCTCGGGAGACTCAAGGAATGACACAGAAAGGGGAGAGGAATGGAGCCTCCGCGAGTCATTCCGGAGACCTCTGCCCAGCTGCTACCATGAGAACACCCAGAGTCCAGCCAAGTATCCTCCAGGCGCTGCCTCGACCTGCCTGCCCTTGGGTCAAGGAGAGCCGGGGCCACCTAGGAAGCAGGGGAAGTGTCACCGAAGGGTCAGGATGCCAGTGGGGGGTCCTCAGGGACTGTGAGCTTCCTCTCAGCAGTGGTCCCTCCCTCCGGAGGCCCTGAGATCCCCTCCTCCCACCCCGCCCCCTCCAGAGATCTCCAAGCACACCAGGACTTAGGGAAGATGGAGCCCTCGTAGCGGGGCCCAGAGAAGGGCATGTTTGGAGCCTGGCTGTGTGACCTTGGGTGAGTCGCTTGCTCTTTCTGAGCTCAGTGTCTCTCTCTGTTAAATGGGAGACTATCACCCCCTGTTTCCCAAGCTGCAAGAAGACAACACCTGCAAAGTACCTGGTCCCAGGTTTGACACATACTTGGCGCCCAGAAGGATTTTCTTTGGGAAAGGGGTGTAAGGGATGGGGCCTGTGTTTCTCACGAGGCCCCAGTGGGGACGATGCAGTTTCCCCCTCCCCCGATTTGGGGGCGGGGAAGCCAGGTCTCGTCCTCCGCCGGAACTCCGGGGTCTCCAGCCCCACCCCCTGTCCTTCTCACTCCCTGCCTACCCGGGTCCCCAACCCCCCCGGGTGTCTGAGCATCCACCCGAGACAGACACAGAGGGGGTGGAGGGACGGATGGACAGGCGGCCCCTTACCAGCTGCTCCTCCAGGGCCGCTGCGGCCCGGCGCGCCGCCGCCGCATCTTCATCCTCATCGGCGTCCTCCTCGTCCTCGGCCTCGGCGCCCCCCATTCCGGGCTGGGCCAGCCGCAGCGCCTGCTGCACGCGGTACTCCTGCCTTTCCCGGAGCCAGTGCAACTCGCAGAGCCCGGCCAGGCTACCCTCCAGCCAGCCCCGCAGCCGGCCCCGTTCGGGGCTCACCGGGAACGAGAAGGCCCGGATCATGGCTGCGGCCCCCCGCCCCAGCCCGGCCGGGCCCCGCGGCCACCCCTCTCCCGGTCCCACCTCCCCGGCCCAGCAGCCTGCCCGCCCGCCCGCTGGCCGGGCTGTCACCGTCTCATCTGCATAGGCGCCCGCCCATTGGGCCGCCCACCCGCGCCTTATCTGCATGGCCACGCCCCCGGCGACCGAGCAACAGCCGCCTATTGGCGGATACCCTCCCTGACGAAGACCCTCGGCCGTGCACCCGCGCCGCCCTACACGACGCATGCTCGCAGCTGCCTACTCGCTCCTCTCGCCACGCCCCCTCCGTGCAACTGCCTTGGGGCCCTGGTCACGCCCCCCCACGCGTCACAATGAAACAAGCCCGCCCTTGCTTCAATGCCATTGGTCTGTGCCTGGCCGGTCTTGCATTAGGTTCCACCCTCTTGCGGGCGAGCTCTGACTACCATTGGACTGTCCGGCACGAGGGGAAGGGTAATCTATAAATAGGGAAAGGGTCCACGTGACAGTTTGGCAGCTGCTCCTACCCCTTCACCCCGCCCAGCCTTCAGCTTCTGAGGCTGCGCAGGGGGAGAAACGGGTTAGAGGGTCGAGCCCTGACTTCGCCTCCTCTTCCAAGAAGCCTTCCCAGACACTCGGCTGTAGAATGAGACGTACGTCCTCCGATAAAATTATGTTTCTACTTAGGGCTGGCTTCACCAGCTTGGAATCCGCTTAGAAGGGTCTTCGTGCTTGGTTGAATGTTCTGCGGTTGCTGTCTTGAAATTCTTAGTGTTTGAGCAAAGAGACCCCTTGTTTTCACTTTGCACTAGGCCAAATATGTAGCCGGCCTTGCTGCTAAAAGTCTCAGATCGATTGCATTCCAAATTCTGGAATTATAAGACCCTAGCTGGAAGATTCTATTCTTTGACCAGAAGAGAGTCTAAGCAGCTTTTGTCTCCCAGGTACTGTGAGTTTGTATGCTCATCATTCTTCCATTCCAGGAGCCTTTGTTCTGCGTTCTAAGAGGCTTTGTTCTCAGCCTTCTATGATGCTCTATGCCCAACGTTCTCTGGTCCTAGGAGTCTGAGCCTGACATTCGTTTCCAAGGCTTCCTGCGTGTCCCCGGCTTCCTGCTGTGTCCCCAGCCTCCGCGAGCAGGGCTGGGGCACCCTCAGGCGGCCAACGTGTGTCACTACGCTGAGCGTGCCTCTACCAACTTCCAAGACCTAGCTCTAATATTCATACCCATTTCTCAGACAGACCTTGGCTCCCTAAAAGCCACGGCCCAGAAGATCATATGAGAAATTCCCTCTTTTATGATTCCCCGTGCACGAAGTGACCTTCTGGTGGTGAGATGGAGAGAAAATGATAGTGCCGATAGACAGCAAAGTCTCCCGGAGCCAGACTTCCTCAGGGTGAGTCACACATCTGCCACTTTCCAGCTGTGTGAACTTGGAAACTTACTTAACCTCTCTGTGCTATCGTTTCTTCATCTGATCACGGGATCATAATACTGGCTGCCTCATAGAGTTTTCCTGAGGATTAGATGAAATGTATCCTGTACTTGAATCAGTGGCTCTTGATCCACAGAAGGGTTTGATAAATAAGTTTTAAAATAATCTAGAAAGTTTCCGGGGAAAAAAAGTCTTGAAATTTGGTAGAGACAACCTTTGTTCAGTCTTCCTCTTGTTCAAAATAGACTTAGAAAATTAGTCGCGTGTGGTGGTGCTCGCCTGTAGCCCCAACTACTTGGGAGGCTGAGACAAGAGGATCACTCGAGCCTGGGAGGGCAGAGGTTGCAGTGAGCCATGATGACGCCACTCCAGTCCTGCCTGGGCGACAACGAGATCTTATCTCCAAAAAAAGTGGAGGGCCCTGTGCCGTGGCGCGTGCCTGTAATCCCAGCACTTTGGGAGGCTGAGGCAGATCGATCACCTGAGATCAGGAGTTCGAGGCCAGCCTTGGCAACATGGTGAAACCCCGTCTCTACTAAAAATACAAAAAGTAGCCAGGCATGCTGGTGCACACCCGTAATCCCAGCTTCTGGGGAGGCTGAGGCAAGAGAATGGCTTGAACCCAGGAGGTGGAGATTGCAGTGAGCCTAGATCGTGCCACTACACTCCAGCCTGGGAGATAGAGCCAGAATCTGTCTCAAAAGAAAGGGGGGGGGGCTCTTAGACTGCCCTAATTTTCCAAAAATAGGGAGACAGTTAAGGATTGATAAGGGTCTGGGGTGACATGAGTATTCGTTTTCCATCCCTGCTGTATGTACAAGATCAGTTGAACCATTTGCTGAGTACAGTGTTGAATCTGGAGCTGATTTAGGGTTCTGCTCACCAGGCATTTGAAGATGGATATTCCTAGGAAGATAAGTAGAAAGAGAATAAGAGAGTAAAATGAAGGTGCAAGGCCAGAGAGCAGCAGGTGGGAGGATTCCAAGAAGGAGGTGAAGAGACATCCTTGGTTAGTGGAGTCCAAAGAGCTATAGCAATTCTGAAGATTTCCTTTTTGACTTCTTGCTGTTTTTATTAATGATGATGCCAAAAGATTTCTGGAGAATCAGCCAGGCGCGGTGGTTCACGTCTGTAATCCCAGCACTTTGGGAGGGCAAGGTGGGCAGATCACCTAAGGTCAGGAGTTCAAGACCAGCCTGGCCAACAGGGCAAAACCCCATCTCTACTAAAAGTACAAAAATTAGCCAGGCACAATGGCACACACCTGTAATCCCAGCTACTTGGGAGGCTGAGGCAGGAAAATCGTTTAGAACCTGGGAGGTGGAGGTTGCAGTGAGCTGAGATGGCGCCACTGCTCTCCAACCTGGGCAACAGAGGGTGGCTCTGTCTCAAAAAAAAAAAAAAAAAGAAAAAGAAAAAGAGAGAGAGAGAGAGAGAAAAGCAAATAAAAGGCAAAAGTTGCTGGGCGTGGTGGCTCACGCCTATAATCCCAGCACTTTGGGAAGCTGAGGTGGGCGGATCACCTGGGGTCGGGAGTTCAAGACCAGCCTGACCAACATGGTGAAACCCCATCTCTACTAAAAATACAAAAAAAATTAGCTGGGCATGATGGCGCGCGCCTGTAATCCCTGCTACTCGGGAGGCTGAGGCAGAAGAATTGCTTGAACCCAGGAGGCAGAGGTTGCAGTGAGCCAAGACCGTGCCATTGCACTCCAGCCTGGGCAACAAGAGTGAGACTCCTCCATCTAAAAAAAAAAGAAAGAAAAAAAAATAGTGTAGGGTCCATTCCATCTGAGTTCAAGGTGAGTCTTCTGCAATGTCTTTTCCAGAGGACTAAATTCCCTGTTTGAAGAGTATGAAGAGGCTGTGATGGAATATCTGGAGGGAAGGCAGCTTGCACCTGTTAGTGACAAGCATGAGTCTACTTAGTCCTTGATCACACCTGAGAAAGTCTGATTATAGTAGATTAGAGTCCTCAAGGGCTCAATAGGAGTAGAATCTCGTGAGTCTTTGAGTGATTATTTCATAAGAAGATTGTTGATGTGTGCTCTGGTAGGAAGAGTAATGGCCCCCCAGAGATGTCTTCATCTTTATCCCTGGAACTGTGACTATAGTACCTTTTATGGAAAAAAGAACTTCTTGTGATTAAGAATCTTGAGATAGGGAGATTTATCTTGGATTATCCTGGTGGATCCAGTATAATCACAATTTCCTTATAAGATGGAGGCAGGAACATTAGAATCAGAGAAGTATGTAAATATAGAATTAGACGCCGGGCCAGGCACAGTGGCTCACACCTGTAATTCCAAAGCTTTGAGGGGCTGAGGTGGGAGGATCGCTTGAGGCCAGGACTTTGAGACCAGCCTGGGCAACATAGTGAGACCATGTCTCTACAAAAAATATAAATAATTAGCCAGGCATGATGGAGCACATCTGTGGCCTCACGTATTTAGGAGGAGAATCAGGAGCCCACGAGTCTGATGCAGTGAGCTGTGATTGTGCCAATGCACTCCAGCCTGGGCGGCAGAACAAGACCCTGTCTCAAAAAATAAAATCTCTATTGTTTTTTTTTCCCGCCCATTTCTGAGCCAATAAATCTCTATTGTTTTTTTATATAAAAATATGGAATGCTTCATGAATTTGCATGTCATCCTTGTGCAGGGGCCATGCTAATCTCTGTATCGTTCCAATTTTAGTATATGTGCTGCTGAAGAGAGCACAAATCTCTGTTGTTTTAAGGCACTACATTTGTGGTGATTTGTTCCAGCTGTTCTTCATTTGCTAAGGGGGCCATAACAAAGCACTACGGACATAGTTTAAACGACAGAAATTTGTTCGTTTGGTTTTTTTGAGGCAGAGTCTCGAACTGTTGCCCAGGCTGGAGTGCAGTAGCACAATATTGGCTCACTGCAAACTCCACCTCCCAGGTTCAAGCAATTCTCCTGCCTCAGCCTCCCGAGTAGCTGAGATTACAGGCACCTGGCACCACACCTGGCCAAAGAGCCAAGGTTACATTACGTTGGTCAGGCTGGTCTTGAACTCCTGACCTGGCGATCCACCTCCCGCTTCACCTCCCCAAGTGGCTCACACCTGTAATCCCAGCATTTTGACAGCTGGAGGCAGGAGGATCTCTTAAACCCAGATGTTCAAGACCAGCCTGGTCAACATTGTGAGATCTCATCTCTATAACAAATAAAAAACACGCCTGGGCAGGGTGGCTCACGCCTGTAATCCCAGCACTTTGGGAGACCGAGGCAGGCAGATCACTTGAGGTCAGGAATTCAAGACCAGCCTGGCCAACATGGCGAAACCCTATGTCTACTAAAAATACAAAGATTAGCCAGGCATGGTGGCTTGTGCCCACAATCACAGCTACTCAAGGAGGCTGAGGTGGGAGGATCACTTGAGCCAGGGAGGTCGAGGCTGCAGTGAACTGTGATCACGCCACTGCACTCCAGCCTGGGCAACAGAGCGAGACTCCATCTCTAAAAATAAATAAATACATTAAAAATTTTAAATTAAAAAACAAACAGTAGGTGGCTCATGCCTGTAGTCCCATCTACTCAAGAGGCTGAGGGGGAGAATGACTTGAACCCACCCAGTAGTTTGAGGCTGTAGTGAGCTATTATCATACACCGCATGGAAGCCTGGGTGCAGTGGACAGAGCGAGACCCTGTCTCTAACAAGCAAAATTAGGTTTTGTGGTTCCAGGGGTCCCCATAGGATAAACTTTTTGTCTCTAATGATTCCAGTGGTAGGGCCCCAAGTTTTCATTTTGTGGATTTAATTTCATCTTTTCTTTTTTTGAGTTGGAGTCTCGTTCTGTTGCCCAGGCTGGAGTGCAGTGGCGCGATCTCAGCTCACCACAACCTCCACCTTCCGGGTTCAAGGGATTCTCCTGCCTCAGCCACCTGAGTAGCTGGGACTACAGGAGCATGCCACCACACCCAGCTGATTTTTGTATTTTCAGTAGAGGCCGGGTTTCACTGTGTTAGCCAGCCTGGTCTCAAACTCGTGACCTTGTGATCTGCCCGCCTTGGCCTCCCAGAGTGCTGGGATTACAGGTGCGCTCGGCCTGATTTTATCTTTCATGGCACCCTCATGATGTTGCGCTATCTCAGAATTCTGTAATTGAGGAGTTTCGACGTTTTTAAATCATGTCTCGTTTCTGGTCTCAGGATATTAACCAGTGGCTGATAGTCTTTTCCATACATTTTCTAGCCTGGGTCTGTCACAAGAGATGGATTCATCTCTCTGTTGCCTGCACTTCTAGACTTTAGACTAAATAGAAACACAGGCACTGGGGATGGAGTCTAAGAGACTTTCCCCAATAGTCTTAGCTTCGACTATACCATAGAGGTATCCTGCTCATGTGAATACCTTCATTTACTGAGGCTCATTTAGCATCTTCAGATCAAAGAGCTGAAGCTCAGCCAGGTGCAGTGGCTCACGCATGTAATCCCAGCACTTGAGGAGGCCTAGGCAGGTAGATTGCTTGAGCCTAGGGGTTTGAGACCAGCCTGGGCAAAATGGTAAAACCTCCACAAAAAATACAAAAAATTAGTCGGGCATGGTGGCACATGCCTGTAGTTCCATCTGCTCAGGACGCTGAGGTGGGAGGATCACTGGAGTCCAGGAGGTCAAGGCTGCAGTGAGCTGTGATCACGCCACTGCACTCTGGCCTGGGCAACAGAGTGAGACCCTGCCTCAAAAAAAAAAAAAAAGAAAAAAAAATCTGCAGCTCTGGAACCAACCATCAGATGGACAAGTTGATACAAATCAAACTGGAAAATCCCAGAGAGTAAGCTCTCAATATTAACCTAAGTGGGCTGCTAAATTCTTTTGTTTTCCTGTTTTCTTAGGTTATGTTGCCCAAACTGGACTCGAGCTCCTGGACTCCAGCGATCCTCCCACCTCAGCCTCTTAAGTAGCTGGGAATACAGGCACATGCCACCATGCCCAGCTTTCAGGTAGGTCTTTATTTTTTAATTTTATTTTTGTTTTGAGATGGAGTTTTGCTCTTGCTCATGTGCATGCTCTGATGGTTCACCTTCAGCTGTGGAAGGTGGAGGACCGTGTTAGGCTGTTACTGAAGAACTGGGAAGCTGGAGGGCTGGAGTCAAAAGTAGAGAGAGGTGTATATGTGTTCCCTTCCAGTTCGTTCCCTCTGCTTTCAGTCTTCCAAGGCCAAGGTGAAGCTTAAGAGGTCACCTCCGACCACCCATCCTCTCTGACCCCCGAGAGCTCATTCTAGGCTGCCCAGGCCTCCCGAACTCCCCCAGCCCTGCCCTTCCCATTCTGGGTCATCACTGTCTAGGGGCAGGTACGTCTGTCCACTGGATGGTGAACCCCAGGGAGTCCTCGGCTATCTCAGTCACCACTGTGTCCTCAGCATGACCCAGCTCAGTGACACAAAGGAATGAGTGAATATATACTTCTTTATATATTCAGCATATAGAGAAGTCATCACATCAATATAAAATGAAATAATTTTTTTTTTTTTTTTGAGACGGAGTCTCTCTCAGTCACCCAGGCTAGAGTGCAATGGGGCCATCTCAGCTCACTGCAACCTCTGCCTCCCAGGTTCAAGCGATTCTCCTGCCTCACCCTCCTGAGTAGCTAGGATTACAGGTGCATGCCACCATGCCTGGCTAATTTTTTGTATTTTTAGTAGAGACGAGGTTTCACCGTGTTAGCCAGGATGGTCTTGATCTCCTGACCTTGTGATCCACCCACCTCAGCCTCCCAAAGTAAAATAAAATACTAAATGTTACATATCAGTTTTCTACTATGGATCAGACTTGGGCTAACTGCATTTTATCTTAGTATTTTATTTTTGAGACAGGGTCTCACTTTGTTGCCCAAGCTGGAGGGCAGTGGTGTGATCCTGGCTCACTGCAATCTCCGATTCCTGGGCTCAAGCGATCCTCCAGCTTCAGCCTCCCATGTAGCTGGGACCACAGGCGCAAGCCACCATACCAGGCTAGTTTTTTTTACTTTTTGTAGAAAGGAGTTTCATCATGTTGGCCAGGCTGGTCTCAAACTCCTGAGATGTAAGGGATCTGTCTGCCTCAGTCTCCCTAAGTGCTGGGATTACAGGTGTGAACAACTGCACCCAGCCTGAATTGTTATTAATAGTTGTGATTAGGCCGGGCTCGATGGCTCACGCCTGTAATCCCAGCACTTTGGGAGGCTGAGGCGGGTGGATCACGAGGTCAAGAGATCGAGACCATCCTGGTCAACATGGTGAAACCCCGTCTCTACTAAAAATACAAAAATTAGCTGGGCATGGTGGCA
>CAUYUD010037727.1:0-40008 GCA_963575295.1 Alouatta caraya
TGTGCTGTATTCAGGAAACCCATCTCACATGCAAGGACACACACAGGCTAAAAATAAAGGGATAGAGGAAGATTTATCAAGCAAATGGAGAGCAAATGGATTTGCAATAGTCTCTGATAAAATGGACTTTAAACCAACAAAGATCAAAAGAGACAAAGAAGGGCATTACATAATGGTAAAAGGATCAATGCAACAAAGAGAGCTAACTATCCTAAATATATACACACACAATACAGGAGCACCCAGATACATAAAGCAAGTTCTTAATGACCTACAAAGAGACTTAGACTCCCACACAATAATAGTGGGAGACTTTAACACTCCACTGTCAATATTAGACAGATCATTGAGACAGAAAATTAACAAGAATATTCAGGACTTGAACTCAGAACTGGACCAAGTAAACCTAATAGACATGTACAGAACTCTCCACCCCAAATCCACAGAATATACATTCTTCTCAGCACCACATCACACCTACTCTAAAATTGACCACATAATTGAAAGTAAATCACTCCTCAGCAAATGCAGAAGAACAGAAATCATAACAAACAGTTTCTCAGACCACAGTGCAATCAAATTAGAACTCAGTATTAAGAAACTAACTCAGAACCACACAACTTCATGGAAACTGAACAACTGGCCCTTGAATGTTGACTGGATAAACAATGAAATGAAGGCAGATATAAAGATGTTCTTCAAAACCAACGAGAACGAAAACACAACATACAAGAATCTCTGGGACACATTTAAAGCATTGTCTAGAGGAAAATTTACAGCAATAAATGCCTACATGATGAGCAAGGAAAGATCTAAAATTGACACCCTATCATCAAAACTGAAAGAGCTACAGCAGCAAGATCAAAAAAACTCAAAGGCTAGCAGAAGACAAGAAATAAGTAAGATCAGAGCAGAACTGAAGGAGATAGAGACACAAAAAACCCGCCGATCAATAAATTCAGGAGCTGAATTTTTGAAAAGATCAACAAAATAGACAGACTGCTAGCCAGATTAATAAAAAAGAAAAAAGAGAAGAATCAAGTAGATGCAATAAAAAACGATAAAGGGGATATCACCACCTATTCCACAGAAATACAAACTACCATCAGAGATTACTGCAAACAACTCTATGCACACAAACCAGTAAGCCTGGAAGAAATGGATAAATTCCTGTGTGCTTTCACCCTCCCAAGCTTAAACCAGGAAGAAGTTGAAACCCTGAATAGACCAATAACAAGGTCTGAAGTTGAGTCAGCAATTAATAGTCTACCAACCAATAAAAGCCCAGGTCCAGATGGGTTCATAGCCGAATTCTACAAGACATACAAAGAGGAGTTGGTACCATTCCTTATGAAACTATTACAAACAATCCAAAAAGAGGGAATCCTTCCCAAAACATTTTATGAGACTAACATCATCCTGATACTAAAACCCGGCAAAGATGCAACAAAAAAAGAAAACTTCAGGCCAATATCCATGATGAACATAGATGCAAAAATCTTCAATAAAATACTGGCAAACCGACTGCAACAGCACATCAAAAAGCTTATCCATCACGAGCAAGTAGGCTTCATCCCGGGGATGCAAGGCTGGTTCAACATACGCAAATATATAAACATAATCCACCACATAAACAGAACGAAAGACAAAAACCACATGATTATCTCAATAGATGCAGAGAGGCCTTTGACAAAATTCAACAGCCCTTTTTGCTTAAAACTCTGAATAAACTAGGTATCGAGGAAATGTATCTCAAAATAATAAAAGCTATTTATGACAAACCCACGACCAGTATCATACTGAATGGGCAAAAACTGGAAGCATTCCCTTTGAAATCTGGCACTAGACAAGGATGCCATCTCTCACCACTCCTATTCAATATAGTATTCGAAGTTCTAGCCAGAGCAATCAGGCAAGAAAAAGAAATAAAGGGTATTAAATTAGGCAAGGAGGAAGTCAAATTGTCTCTGTTTGCAGATGACATGGTTGTATGTTTAGAAGACCCCACTGTCTCAGCCCAAAATCTCCTTAAACCGATAAGCAACTTCAGCAAAGTCTCAGGATACAAAATCAATGTGAAGACATCACAAGCATTCCTATACACCAATAACAGACTTAGAACCAAATTAAGAAGGAACTGCCATTCACAATTGCTGCAAAGAGAATAAAATACCTAGGAATACAACTAACAAAGGATGTAAAGGACCTTTTCAAGGAGAACTACAAACCACTGCTGAAGGAAATAAGAGAGGACACAAACAGGTGGAAAAATATTCCATGT
This sequence comes from Alouatta caraya, assembly GCA_963575295.1. Taxonomy (NCBI): domain Eukaryota; kingdom Metazoa; phylum Chordata; class Mammalia; order Primates; family Atelidae; genus Alouatta; species Alouatta caraya. The sequence goes on from CAUYUD010037727.1 coordinate 2,282, forward strand.
TCATATTTAGGAAGAATTAATACTGTGAAAATGGCCATACTGCCCAAAGTAATTTATAGATTCAATACTATCCCCATCAAGCTACCTATGACCCTCTTCACATAACTGGCAAAAAACCACATTAAACTTCATATGGAACCAAAAGAGAGCCCACATAGCCAAGACAATTCTAAGCAAAAAGAACAAAGCGGGAGGCATCTCACTACTTGACTTCAAACTATACTACAGGCTACAGTAATCAAAACAGCATGGTACTGGTACCAAAAGAGGGATATAGACCTATGGAACAGAACAGAGGCCTCAGAGGCAATGCCACACATCTACAACCATCTGATCTTTGACAAACCTGACAAAAGCAATGGGGAAAGGACTCCCTGTTTAATAAATGGTGTTGGGAAAACTGGCTAGCCATGTGCAGAAAGCAGAAACTGGACACCTTTCGGACACCTAACACTAAAGTTAACACCAGATGGATTAAAAACTTAAACATAAGGCCTAACACCATAAAAACCCTAGAAGAAAACCTAGGCAAAACCATTCAGGACATAGGCATAGGCAAGAACTTCATGACTAAAACACCAAAAGCATTGGCAACAAAAACCAAAATATACAAATGGGATCTAATTAAATTCCAGAGCTTCTGTATAGCAAAAGAAACAATCATTAGAATGAACCAGCAACTAACAGAATGAGAAAAATTTTTTGCACTCTACCCACCTGACAAAGGGCTAATATCTAGAATCTACAAAGAACTAAAACAGATTTATAAGAAACAAACAAACAAACCTATTCAAAAGTGGGTGAAGAACATGAACAGACACTTTTCAAAAGAAGACATTTATGTATCCAAGAAACATATAAAAAAAAAAAAAAGCTCATCATTAGTGGTAATTAGAGAAATGCAAATCAAAACCACATTGAGATACCATCTCATGCCAGTTAGAATGATGATCATTAAAAAATCTGGAGACAACAGATGCTGGAGAGGATGAGGAGAAATAGGAACACTTTTACACTGTTGGTGGGAGTGTAAATTAGTTCAACCATTGTGGAAGAAACTGTGGAGATTCCTCAAGGACCTAGAAATAGAAATTCCATTTGACCCAGCAATCCCATTACTAGGTATATATCCAAGGGATTATAAATCATTATATTATAAAGGTACATGCACATGTATGTTCATAGCGGCACTGTTTACAATAGCAAAGACCTGGAATCAACCCAAATGCTCATAAATGATAGACTGGACAAGGAAAATGTGGCACATATACACCATGGAATACTATGCAGCCATTAAAAATGATAAATTCGTGTCCTTTGTAGGGACATGGATGCATCTGGAAACCGTAATTCTCAGCAAACTGACACAAGAACAGAAAACCAAACACCACATGTTCTCATTCATAGGCGGGTGTTGAACAATGAGAACTCATGGACACAGGGAGGGGAGCATCACACACTGGGGTCTGTTGCGGGGGAATAGGGGAGGGACAGCAGGGTGGTAGGGAGGTTGGGGAGGGATAACGAGGAGAAATGCCAGATATAGGTGATGGGGGGATGGAGGCAGCAAACTACATTGCCATGTATGTACCTATGCAACAATCCTGAGTGTTTTGCACATGTACCCCAGAATCTAAAATGCAATAAAAAAATATATAAATATAAATAAATAAATCATAGTGGTTAAGAATACACACAGCATGTGCTGTGTGTATCAAGTGAAAATAAACTTTATAGGTCAGTGGACTGTTGTGATCTCTAAGGATGCCTGCTCTTTGTCAGTTTTGTGCAGTGCTTGTTGGGGAGGTTGGGGTATCTCACAATTAGCTTCTGGAATTAAACTACGGATGTTCTCAGAAAAGGTTAGTTGGCCGGGTGTGGTGGCTCACGCCTGTAATCCCAGCACTTTGGGAGGCTGAGGCAAGGAATCACGAAGTCAGAAGTTTGAGACCAGCCTGGCCAATATGGTGAAACCCCATCTCTGTTAAAAATACAAAAATTAGCTGGGCATGGCATGTGCCTGTAATGCCAGCTATTTGGGAGGCTGACGCAGGAGAACTGCTTGAATCCGGGAGGCGGAGGTTGTGGTAAGCTGAGATGGCGCCACTGCACTCTAGCCTGGGTGACAGAGTGAGACCCTGCTTCAAAAAAAAAAAAATAAAGGATTAGTTTGTACGTCAGTCCTAGACCTTGACACATTCATGTGAGTTCGTTTTATAGCTTTCTGTCCTCGATGCTTCCTTCTCAACTATTAGTCCAGGCAGGCATGTGCTAAAATTACCTCTCTAAATGTTATCAAGCAAAGATTTGTTGGTTAGACTTTGCCCGACAAAAAATGTCTAGGAGTGGGTCTAAAACTGACATTGGCTGATGTTCTGTTCTTAGGAAATGGAAAGCTAGGAATAGAAGGATCTGTGTTAGTAGTTCTCAAACTTTAGTGTGCAAAAGAATCACCCAGAGAGCTAGGTTAAAGGGCAGATTAATGGACCCCAGATTCTTCTGGTGTAGTCAGTCTGGACTGAGATTTAATAAAACAAGCATGGCATGATAATAATGCAGGTGGTCTACAGTCTAACTCTGAGACACATTGTATTGTTATATCCTGTCCTCTGTCATTTGCTGAGATGCTCCTTTACCTCTTTTGACTGAAAATCACAGCCACTCTTCTGGTTACACAGAACAACTTACCGTGACAAAGAAAAGGATGAACTTTATCTTCTAGGCTTTGAAAATGGTAAATGCACAGTCTTTTGTGTGTGCCTTCAAGACACTTGAAAGTCACTTTGTGGCTACTACACAGAGATAGAACAAACTAAGGGATACCTCTCCCCCTGTTTCATCTCACAACGCCTCTCTCAGGACTCTCTGTCTCACCCAGGAACCTCAAGGTTTTGGTGAAATAAAGCAACTCTTTTTTCTCAAAAACATTGTTAACCCTGGTCCAAAGGTTTAAAAGCTAGGATATCCGCTTTTTTTTTTTTTTTTTTAAATACCTGGATAGCTAAACTAACTTTCTAAAATCTCTTCCTTCCTCTTTGTGAACCCAAATAGCTCATGCACAAAAGCCTGTGGATTTCCTTAGATGAGAACTGAAATACTGTTCCCTTTATGCTAATGTTAATTTTCAGGCAGTGAGCTTGGTTAACTATGAGAAAATAAAAACTTTACATGGAGTGCATTATTTATAGTGAATGCAAAACCTCATTATTATCAATTCTTGTTACAAAATACACAGAAAAATATATTTTTGTTATTTGAATATGGCATGGCTACATTGAGAAATAGTACAGATGTTAATCCACAGCCTCTCAGCTGCATCCTTCATAATCATTATTATGTTTTATTCTTATTTGGAATTACTAGTAATAGAGTCTATATTTCTGTATGAAATTCAAATCAGGGAACACCAATGAATTGAGATGATTGATATTATATATACACACATATAATTTTGGAATTGGGGACAACAATGGAAATATTTCTCTCTTAGAGAAAATCCACCAAACTTGCTGCTATGTTAGTGATCTTGATGAATAACATTTTTTATTTGCCTAGATGTGCCCAAAATTCACTTAGTTCTTTACCATTGAAATGAGGTAAGATTTGACCAGTACCTAAATTTGTTTTGAAAATATCTGTGTAATTGTTAAAAATCTGAAATGAAACTGTCTGGATTTTGAAATATCCAACTTTAAACACAAATACTTTTTTAAAAAGTACTTGTCTGTATACTTTTATTCTATGATTTTATTTTGTGTGCTTTCATAAATCTTATTTATTTATTTATTTATTTTTGGTTATTTAAACTTCTTATTGATGTGGTGGTATTTTGTGCATGGAGTAAGGAGAGACAGTGGTAGTGGTAATTCATGACATCTTTGAATGCAAATTATATGTGTAAGTACATGTGTGTTTATGGGGAAATATTCCTGGCTGTTTTCTTTTTCTTTGTTACTGTTTTGTTTTGTTTTCTTTAGAGATAGCGTCTTGCTCTGTCATCCAGGCTGGAGTGTGGTGGCAATGATCACGGCTAACTGCAGCCTTGATTTCCCAGGCTCAAGCCATCCTCCCACCTCAGCCTCCTGAGTAGCTGGGACTATAGGCATACACCAAGCCTGGCTAATTTTTTTAATTTTTGGTAGAGATGGGGTCTCCCTGTGTTGCCCAGGTTTGTCTTGAACCCCTGGGCTCAAGCAGTCCTCCATGCCGTAGCCTTCCAGAGTGCTGGGATTAGAGGCATGAGCCACTGTGCCCAGCTTGTTTTCCCATTTTTATCTCATATAGAATCACCGGCCTAGTCCAATCTTCCTGAGTTTTAGATGACACATTTGAGACATACAGAGACTAGGTGATTTTCCAGAGGTCCTGGAGTTAGTATTTGACCCAAGTCATTGAAACTTAAGTCCATGGTCTTTCTGAATCCTCATGCCTCTCTTTCTCGCAACAAGATCATGGGCTGTCCTCAATCCCCTATAATAAGATAGAATTCTGTTTGGTCATTTTGTCTTCTGAAGTTTTCTTGTATTTCAACCTTAGCATGAAGGTTTTTTTTTTTTTTTAATGTCTGAGTTAAATGCCTTAGAAATTATTTTGCCAGTCTTCACCTTGATCCCCAAACCAAATTTATTCTTTTTTCTCTGTACTGATGCACCTGAATGAATTCAGTCTCCTCCTGTCACCTATCAACAAAAGTCTGGTTGTGAAGGTTTTCCAGGATAGCAGTTGCAATTCTTGCCCTTCAGAATAATCACATGTAAGTGGATGTGGACTGTCAGCTGCTGAGTAAGAGTTAATGTAACTTTACATCATAGCCTCTGGCGATTCTACCTCACAACTCATCAAGCAGTGCCTAAGCAAGCTAATTGAATACATTAAAAAATCGAAAAAAATACTTTGAAATAAAACAAATTCTTATTGATCACCCTGTGTGTATATATACCACTGTACTTGGTACCACAAGAGATACAAAAATAGGTACGATACAGCAACCTGTCAAAGAGCTTATAATCCAAACAAGGGAAAAGAAAGTGTACTTTCTATCAAATGCACTTAGTAGAAAAAGATAAATGTCTTGGGAAATACAATTTTTAAATTAAGTGGTTAAAGGAAAAAGGTGAGGGTCTAGAAGAGTCTTCTAGGAAAAAGAATTTGAACTTGACTTAGAAAAATGAAAATCACTTTCATGGGCGTAAGTGGTGAGATGCATTTTGAACAATATTGTATGTGTAGTCTAGAAGCATATGTACTCTACACTGCCACTTAAGATATGATTTGTGGATCATTCTTGTCTTTGAACTTTGCTACTGCTCCGTGGCAAAATAAGTCTCATGCATCCAGTTTCTCTTGTTGAGAGAAAGCACTTAGAAATGCATGGCTATTTGACGTGGCTTTACCATCCAAGCACATAATCAGTGGACTCAAATCATTGCACCTGTTATAGACCAGTTTGGGTGTTGTTGAGTCATGTGTGGTACCAGCTATGTGATATTTATGTAAGGCAGACCATATATGGCTTCATAAGATGTTGGGAAAACAAAGAACCTAGTTCTTCACTGCAGATAATTTGAGAATAAAGACTGTAGGTTGTTCTTTATTTGCCTACATGGTCATTTTAAGAAACTGTTGTGTATCTTAGCAATACAGAGCCATTATTGTTGACTTATTTACCATATCGTCTTTTCTTCTTTTTAATTATATCATCTCATTACAGCACAGAAAAAAATGTTAGCTTTATGACACTAGACAGCCATCCAAATGGCAGCAGCACAAAAGGGATACAGGACACACAGAGTAAAGGGGTAGGCTAAAGACAAGCAGAACAGTTCATTGAGGAGAGAAAGGGAGACATTCTGCAGCCTGTACCTGGAAGTCATTAGAAAATATGTGACCAATGTGAAATAAGAGAGCACATATTTTCACTTCATTCTAATCCATAGATTAACTTTGAATGGGAATTTTTTTTCCAGAAGCTGACACAGAACCTGTTGTGCCTCACTATTTTTTGTTAATTTCTTTCTATTGTTTTCTTTATGTTGTTGTTTCCTGTTGTTGTTCCTGTTTGGAAGGTATTCTTCATTTTGGACATTTTCTCTTCTCGTTTCAGATGATTCCATACTGCATGGCCCGATTTTTATTCAAGAACCAAGTCCTGTAATGTTCCCTTTGGATTCTGAGGAGAAAAAAGTGAAGCTCAACTGTGAAGTTAAAGGAAATCCAAAACCTCATATCAGGTTTGTTGATTTAAAAGCATGTGTTTCCATGCATATAGTTTCTGTTAAATCAACAAATACTTATACAATGCTGGCTACATACAGAGAATTAATTAATTAATTAATTAATTTTTATTTATTTATTTAGAGATGGAGTCTTGCTCTTTCAGTTGCCCAGGCAGGCGTGTAGTGTGCGACCTCTGCTCACTGCAACCTCTGCCTCCCAGATTCAAGTGATTCTCTTGCCTCAGCCTCCTGAGTAGCTAGGATTACAGGCATGTGCCACCATGTGCAGCCGTGTTCTAGGGCAAAATTCCTTCTATACTAAAAATACAAAAATTAGCTGCCCATGGTGGCACATGCCTGTAATCCCAGCTACTGTTCGCCAGGCTGGTCTCGAACTCCTGACCTCAAGAGATTTACTCACTTCGCTCTCCCAAAGTGCTGGGATTACAAGCACGAGCCACTGCGCCTGGCTGTATTTTTATTTTTTGAGACAGGTCTCCTCTGTCACCCAGGCTGGAGTGCAGTGGCTCAATCTCAGCTCACTGCAACCTCTGCCTCCCAGGTTCAAAGGATTCTTGCACCTTAGCCTCCAGAGTATCTGGGATCATAGGCACATGCCAGCTAATTTTGGTATTTTCATTAGAGACGGGGTTTCACCATGTTGGCCAAACTGTTCTTGAATTCCTGATCTCAAGTGATCTGCCTGCCCCGGCCTCCCAAAGTGCTGAGATTATAGGTATGAGCTACCATGCCCAGCCCATAAAGAGCTTTTAGACAGGCATCATAGAATATTCTGAAAGTCTAAGGAGACAATTGTTTTATGAAAAGTTAAGTATCCAACCTCTGTTTTTCGTAGTACTGGGAATTAAATATCCTGCTTGACTTCCTTGTTGAAAACATTAACAATTCCTAACCACATATATTTAAGTAAAAAGCCGCATTTTAAACTACGTTAGTATACTGGCAGGAAAGTGAGAAATGTCAGAAGTCCAAAAGTAAGTGGGTTTCGAACTCAAGAAGTAAGCTGAATATAAAAGGCAATTTTCATGTTAATAAACTACAAATATGAATTGAGCTTTGTTTTCCGTGCCCTCAAAAGAACAGAGGTCACAAGACAAAGCCTAGACAACCCACAGGAGAATCCAACATGAGAACATCTCCCAGAATAAACCTGGGATATGAGGGCTACATCTTTAGAGTAAATGTGAACAAGAAATAAGCTTGACTTCCAAAGAGACTATAAAGCACAGGTAATTTTGTATTTCAAACATTACACCCTAGTGGTTCTAGTAGTAGATGAGATACAACTGAAAAGAGAGTTTGTAAACTACAAGATAGGTCTGAAGAAGTCCTCCAGAGGCAGCAGAAAGAGGCAAAGGGGAAGCAGAGTACTTTAAAAAGAGAGAAAAAATGTCTAATCAGGATTCCAGAAGAAACAACAAGAAAGACTGAGGCACAAGCATTATTTAAAGAGCAGGCTAAGAATGTTCCAAACTAATTAAAACTTTCAAACTATAACTCTAGGAAGCCCAATGCACTTCAAGCAGTATAAATAAAAATGAAGTCATGTCTAGAATAGTGAAATAGTAGAATACCAAGTCAAACAGATGATCATAAAAGTAGCCAAAGTTGTAATACAGATAACATTCAAAGAGATCTGGCAGCTGACTTCTCAATAGGAACAAAACAGCAGGAGACAGAAGAGAGAATCTTCAGTATACTGAGAGAAACTGTCAAATTTATAGATAGCCTAAATACTTTTTTAAAAGAAAAACAAAATACCTTCATTTTTAGACAGACAGCAACCAAAGTCTGACTCCAGCGGACCTTCAGTAAGAGACATACTTGAGGCAGCATAAAAAAATGATTCCAGATAGAAGAGCTGAGCTACAAGAGTAAATGATAAGTAAAGCAAATGGTAAATGTTAGTAATTCCACAAAGAAATTTATTGCACAAAACAATAAAAAGAATACTATCTTGTGAAGATAAAAAAAAAAAGAAGTTAAAATTCATGACAACATTAGAATCAAATTTTTAAAAGATGTTCTAGACAACGGATTGTCTATATGTTTAAAGAAATAAAATTTGACCCCAACTGCACAGCATATACAAAAATCAATTTCAAGTGTATAAAAGACCTAAATGGGAAATTTGCCATACTTTTAAAAGCAAATAGGTATACATATTTATGACTACGGAGAAGGAAGAGATTTCCTAAATATGACAGAAAAAGTACAACTTAGAAAATATGTATTAATATTCAAAACTTATGTTCAGTAGAATATACTGAAATAAGCAAAATTACAAGTTTAAACTTGAAGAAGATTTTTAAATATATTTGTTATTGGGGAGGGATTAATACCCAAACCATTTAAAGAATTTTCACAACCTGAATGTAAAAAACAACCTAGTGGAAACATTAGCGAAACACTTCAACAAGTACTTCTAAGAAAATGAAAACCAAAAATTTAGTAAAAATGAAAGGATTGTTAATATCATGAGTGAACAGAAATATATAATTTAAACTACAACAACATACTCTTTCAAAACTACCAGATTGACAAATGTAAAAGGCTGACTGTCTGTTGATGAAGATGTAGAGCAAACAGAACTCTTGATTGAACACTGCTGGTAGCAATGTAAATTGGTAAAATCCACTGTAAAAAAAACAAAACAAACAACAACAAAAAAAAAAAACAAGCACTCCTTAGTAAAGCTAAAGATGCATATACTCTATGATCCAGTGTATATAGTGATGTTCACAGCATATTCACAAATACACATAACCTGGTATGTTCATACAAGGTAAACTTATGCAGTAATAAAAATGAAAGAACGACAGCTGCAACAACATGGGTGGATCTCAAGAACATAATTTTGAGTAAACCAGTTCACAGCCAAATACACAGTGTACAATTTCAAATTGGTAAAGTCTGAAAGTGGCTGAGATGGAGTGGTTGTTCAAGATATAGAGGAAGCAAAACTTTACCTCTCCTCTCTTAGGATTTTTCAGCGATCGTGAGAATTAAATTTACGTAAAGCAGATCAAAAGGATAAAACCATACTAATTTATTTAATACAAGTTTTATGTGACAAGGAATCCTTCATAAGAAAATAAAAACCCAGAAACACAGTTTTCATTGCACATTTATATACTCAATTGGACAAAGAGTAATAAATTGTGAAAAAGTAATTAAGTTATGTGGGGAGCTAGAAGAAAATATTTGAACAAGGTCTAGACAAAGTTTCCTCTGTCTCAACTTCCTGTCCTTGATGTTAAGAATGTTACTTTCTTTCTAAAATAGAAAGGGCATCTCTGGCATGGGGATTTCATTTCTTGCCTTTTAGAAAAAGAATGAAGGTGAAAATGGCACTTTTGTACCTACTGTTTTCCAGGTGTCTTTAGTCAATATAGTCTGAGCACAGTGGCTCACACCTGTAATCCCAATACTTTGGGAGGCTGAGGCAGGAGGATGGCTTGAGGCCAGGAGTTAGAGATGAATCTGGGCAACATAGTGAGACCCCCATCTCTATAAAAATAATTTAAAAATTAGTCGGGCATGATGGTGCACACCTCTAGTCCCAGCTACTCAGGAGGCTGAAGTGGGAAGATTGCTTGAGTCCAGGAGTTCTAGGCTGCAGTGGGCTGTGATTGCACTACATTCCATCTTGGGTGACAGACCACAAGATCCAGTCTCTAAAAAAATAAAAAAATAAAAGTCAATATGCCAGAGCAGCATATTTTGGCGTGTCATACTCTGAAAGCTTTCAAAGGATAATAACATACATGATAAAATTATAAAGAATATCACAGGAATGAAAAGCCAAAATTAAAGATTATAATTAACCATTAAGAGGGAGTGGTTATAATCAAAGTAGGTACAGCAGACTTCTAAAGTCATAACATCCCTTTTAAACACAGATTTTCATTGCCTTGTGATTTTTTTATAACCTACATACATCTTTATAAATATTATGCCTCTATTTAAATTTGATAATTGAAAACTTTAGGCTAACAACGAGTAGCTAATGTTAGAACCAAGGAAATATATATGTTATAGTTTACGAGAGATTGCAGTCATCAGGTGGGGAGAAATGAGATTTGAACTGAGATCAGTAATTTTCAAATAGGCAGAGGGTAAAGAACATTCAGTGCAAGTTAAAGGATGGCAATATTGGTACAGTGGATATTATTTTAGAATTTACTTTATGTGCTCACTTTCCCATTCATTCATTTATCAAATATATTCATTATTCATCATTCATACCTCACTAGTGTTTTTCAAACTGAATTCCAAGGCACATGGGATTGGCTTAAAGATTACCAGAGACAGAAAAACAACAGAATCTCCATCCAAGATTCAACCTTCGTATCTCTTCTTTGAACAAGGCCATATATTAGGATTCTGAAAAATATGTCATCTAGACAAAGTATTTAAACCTCTATATTAAGCAGCTGCAATGCACCGGGCACCATGCTAGGTCTGAGTATTTAAAGATTAATCAACTCTACAACATGTTCTACCAGTACTGTTAATTTGAGGACTGCCTAGAAGTGGGTGTAGTTGGAGTACTATGATGTAAATATAAGTAAAGAATGACCAAGTTCTAGGGTGCCCTGGAGGAAAGAAAGTCTAATTCAGGATGGGGAGGGTAAATGTCACTGAAGAAGCTTCACAGAAAAGGAGATATTTTCATCTCTTTGGAGGGTGAATGGTCTTTCATCACATGGATAAGGAAAAGAAGTACATTCCAGAAAGTAAGAAAACAACAACTCTCTAATGGACCTTATAATTAGGGTGAACATATAATTTATTATCTAAGGGCACTTTTTAAAGCGGAAGGCCACTGTTCATAATTATTCTAGGACAGCAGGTGTAAACCCAGCAATGTCTTGAGCAAGCCAGAATGAATAGTTATTCCCTAGAATATATTAAACCCAAGGCTAAATCAAAGATTTTTAAATACTTTATGTAGTAAAGAACACAGGAAGCAAATGCTCTTAGATACGTAAATGATGAGTTAACTGGTCCCTGTTTTCCTTACATAGCCAAGTGTAAGTTCAGATGTTAGCCATAACTGAAAACAAATTTTGCAGCAGAATTTGGCAAGTTGCTGCTTTGTTTTTCCCCAAACTGTGACCTTTAATTAACATTGCTTTAGTAACATTGTGTTTCTAGATAAAGGAGCTTGCCTTGTTATTTAAAACAAGCAGTGAAACAGAAACCTATTATGTTTTTAGATTGCCAGGAAACACTGAGAAAAAAAACTTTTTAATCAAATGCACTAGCAATTTATTGCAGTGTACTTCTTGCCTTTGTACCTTCGGCAGTTTCTCTGTAACAGTAGCAGACTGGTACCTGGGAGCTAAAAAATTCCTCTTGTTGAAAGAAAGCGCAAGAGGAAGAATGGAGAAATCAGGTATTTTCAGACACCTCTCTGGCTGAACTTTTTCAGTCTTCAGGCTGACTTTGAGGGGGAAGAACAAGTAGGAGAAATTCCAAAGTGAGTCTCCATGGAGATCTTCAGCACTAGGTTTTCCCCTCAGACACTGCAGCTGACCTCTCTTCTTTGTGTTTATTCCCTCAACTGAGCCTTCTCTTTTCATTGTTTCCTGCCCCTCAATTTTGAAACGATTGACCCAGATCCAGAAAAATTTAAGAAGTTTTAACTTGTGCCAACTTCTCTTGTATTAAACTTCCCTAAGGACATATGACATTACTTAATGCACTCAGCATCCCTTTCCAGATAAAGAAACGTTCACGTACTTGGTTGGAGTACTTTTGCTGTGAGGTTTGCAGAAAATAAATTCCAAGTCATAAATGTCCTTCCTTTCCCTTAGTGCCAAGTTGAAACAATCAACAAAGGAAGAGGATTTTGCTACATGAATCCTATAGATACCTTCCCAGCAAAGTCACAACATTTTACCCTCTAGAGCTTCACAGCATCGGTGTTTGGTTGTGCACAACTCCACTCTCTGGAGAGAGTGGAGTCGTGGTTCCCCAAGTGATTCAGAAATCAGCTTATGAGACTCACAAATTTCTCTTGTCCCTTGGGAAAATCTCTGCTCCAAATGAGCATTGCCTCTATATTACCAACACTTAAAAGATTCCTCAAACATTGAAAATAAATTGTGAATTTTTTAAGAGTGTTTCAGTATACAATGAGATAAGAAATTCAGTGCAATCCACATTCAATTGGAATGAACAGTGACTGCACTGCAGTAAAACTTGGTATAGTGCTTTGTAATAGAGACTCAACCGCATTTCAGAGAAAGCACTTTATTTTCTAAATAATCCCTTTCCTTTGCTATTTGTATGTAAAAGCAGGCGATAAAGTAGATTAATGGACTTCCTGCACAGCATTTTGGTTGAGATGACTAGTGTAGACAAACCTACATATGAGCTCTCATTATGCCCACAACCACTTTTCTAAAAAGACTCACATGGTCCTACTCCTAAATTCCACACTCTGCTTGCAGCTCACATTATATTGCAATTTCCTCTTTGAGTTCTTAGATTTGTCGTATTAAATTGCTCTGCTATCATTTAAAGTAAGAATTACGGCCAAGACATGATCAACTGACTCAGAAAAAAAAAATGTCTGGGCAGATAGTCAGTTCTAGAGATTCATGTGTATATAGAGCTGCTAGAATAGAACCGGGCTCTTCTGTCTTTATTGCTTATTTCTTTCTTGTCTGTGTTGGAGCACAGAAAATTACTGTGGAGACTAAAACATTGTCAGTTTCTAATCCCAGTCTTCTTATACACAAACACATGAAGTTACCTTATATTTCTATTTCATGTTCCTGGTCTACCTTTCTTATCTCTTTTGTTTCTCAATTTTTACATTTCAAAGGCATGAATAAACATATGTTGCTGTGTGGTAGTGTGCTGGAATGCTTCATAAATTGTGGCTGTTCAAAGCTAAAATATCTAGCAAATAAGTAAAATATTTAGTCAATTAAATTCAGCAGGCATTTATGGAGCACAATGAGAGTGTTAGATTTTAGATGGCTAAAGTGGAAATACAAAGGTGATTTAGGCAAATTAACTACAGTAAATGTGGAATTCCTAGTAAAGGAGCATGGAGAATTCTATAGAAGATTGGGCAAAGCTTTGGTTAATTTTTGTTTTTGTTTTGAAATGAGATCTCGCTCTGTTGCCCAAGCTGGAGTGCAGTTGCAGTGGTGTGATCTTGGCTCACTGCAGCCTCAATCTCCCAGGGTCAAGTGATCCTCCCACCTCAGCTTTCCGGGTAGCTGGGACTACAAGCAGGCATGCACCACCACACTAGGCTAAATTTTGTATTGTTTGTGAAGACAGGGTTGTGCCATGTTGCCCAAGCTAGTCTCACACTCCTGGGCTCAAGAGACCTGTCTGCTTTGGTCTTCCAAAGTGCTGAGGTTACAGGCATGAGCCACCACTCTGAGTCATCTTTGGTTAATTTTGACTAGAAATACTAAGGAAAACTTCATTGGAAGAGGTGTCCCTGAAAATTGGCTTTGAAGTGGGGATTACCCTTCTGTATACTTGCCTCTGTTGATACCAGACATCCAAAATCTTGAAACTAACTCACCTACATTTTTTTAATTTAAATCCTTTTGTATTATATATAGAAAACCACAGTACCCAAGAATGTTATAAGATGATACACAATGAATGTGCATGTGCACACACACAAATATTTAAATGGTGATTCTTAGTATTTAAGGAAGATAAGATTAATGGCTCTCATTATTTACTCCCATTATAGATTTGGATCAATTTTCTTTGTGCTGCTGTATTTCATTAATTTGTAACATTCTGGTGTGAATGCTATTGTGATACTATTGGTAATTGACAAACTCCTACTATACTATTTTCATTAGTTGATATTCTGTGTAAGACTATGGGGGTAAAAAATAAGATAATCACTGAGTTGTATTATTGCAAAAAGCTCCTAAGTATTTAAATGACTTCTAAAAGGAGATTTGGTCGAGATAAGCTCTCACTGTTTGGAATTTCATTGGTTGTAAAATGAACCAAAAACATAGACCTTATTACCAAAACTCTGCTGTTAAAATGTGTGAGTCCCACTAAAACTAGTTTACTGGGCTAAATACTCTAGTCACATACATAGGTGATCCACATAAGTAAACAGAAGGACAAAAAAAAAAAAAGAAAAGAAAACCTCTCTTTGCCTCATTTATCTAATGGCCTAATCTGCAGTTTGCTGGGATGGTTGATTGATGTTTGTGTACCAGTGGTGAACATCTTCAAAGTGATCCATGCTTAGGGCAGGTTTGGTCCCCACAGCAGCTCAAGATCGTTAGAGTTCCTCTACTTTGCAGCCAGCCATTGCAGTCATATTAAGGACCAAATCAAAGCAACTCTGCTGCAATTTCATCAGATACTCAACGATCTGCCTGGAAATATGCTGTCATCTGTATAAACCTATTTAAAGAATGACTGCAAACTAGAGGGACTTTTACTGAGGCACCCAATTTCAAGATAGTTTCGCGAGGTGCTGTGGAAATCTGTGGCCCCTCACTTAAAAAAGTGAAGTGTTTGTAATAAGTAGCCATAAAAACAGTTGTTAAATTTTTAATATCATTGTTTACTTTAAATGACATGGTCTTTCCATAAGCGCTTAAGATATTACTGTTGCTGGGTAGAGCATTTCTAACTTTTTAAACATGCTTTTTTAAAAAAAAAGTCACAAATGATTTTTTATGCTATTTATAGTTTTTATATATTTTAGACAATTCAGAAATATCGATTACTATGACAAGACTTTATCTATTGGCATTTTTATACTATAGGTGGAAGTTAAATGGAACGGATGTTGACATTGGTATGGATTTTCGCTACAGTGTTGTTGAAGGCAGCTTGTTGATCAATAACCCCAATAAAACCCAAGATGCTGGAACGTACCAGTGCACAGCAACAAACTCGTTTGGAACAATCGTTAGCAGGGAAGCAAAGCTTCAGTTTGCTTGTAAGTAGCAATTATATAAAGCTGCAAATGTTACTTTGAGTTTGTGTACCATTATACCGAAAAGCTTTTATAGCACTTTCATTTTAGAAACTAGATTTTAATTTGTTACATGATCTTCTTACTCTTTTTCACATTTTGGAAATAATTTTTTTTGTAGGATAAACTGTAAATCTAAGTAAGAATAGGTATTCTACTTTGATAAGGATTGAGATATTTTGATTATGTGATAATTTGACTATATGATGCTTGCTTTATGCACAAATAAATTCACACACTAAGATTGACACATATATAAATTTATGTAAACAACAAATTTACACACACACACATTTTAAATAGATTGTGTATAAGCAAGCAATTGAACTGCCATTAATTTAGTAATCAATAAGAGAAGTACTCTAACCGTAAAGGTCAGAGTTGGAAAAAAACTCAGTAGTCAATTAATCCTATAATTCTCTAATTGTTTCTTATTTCATAGAGTAGAAAAATTATAAACCAACTGCAATAATGACAAAAAATGGGGACAAATTGTTACCTACCTTTGATATTTGCAGTTTAAAAAGTTTAAAAAAGAAACAAACATCTCTTAAGACCACCATTTAACAAAAGTCCATGAATATATGAAAGTGAAATTTAGAAATCACAATTTGAAAATAAAATCCATAGAAAGAGTAGTTAGCATACATTTGAGTGTAGTCATCTTTGAGGGTTGATGTTCAGCTACATTTTTAAGGGTTTATATATTTGCATGTGATTATATATTTCCTTGTATGAAATCCCAACTCATATAGCAATGCATTTTGGCATTAGTCAAAGGTTTCATAATTATGAAGTCTGCTGGCAGTAACACTGTAAAATATTCTCATTAGCAAAATCCTCTCTAGGAACTCAACATCAAATATACCCAATATCCAGTCCTTAATCTATTATTACCATTTGGTGGCATTTTTATTATTTGTGAAATGAATTTTCTAAGTATTGTGTATGTGCAAGATTCCAGGATTATTTTGTTTGTGAATGTCTCTTGAGATAGTCTTTTAAATATTCTTAGATGTGCAGAATAATAAGAGAATAATATGTGTGAGTGAATGTAACAGAACCAAAGCATTTCTTTCTTTTGGTTTAATGCAAGTCTTATATCTGTATTGTTCAGCAATGACAAATCTTGCTGGATTAACTTTTGGAAATAACCATAGAATCATGTACTCTCAGAGTAGGGGAAAATCTTAGTATTTAATAAATCTTGTAATTCTTTGAATTTTGGATGTCATAGTGTAGGAAATTTTCAACACAGTAACACCAAAAAAAAAAAAAAAAAGGAGATGGAAATACTGTACCCAAACTGTTTTATTCCTAGCTTATATTTAAAAAAAAAAAAAATTAACAGCTCTTAAGATTATCCTTTTGTAAAAGACCTGGCATTTTAGTACCAAAATATCAGAAAGATAGACTCTCATATTCCAGGACAGTCATTTAAATAGAATAGCAAAAATAATAATAATAATAATAATAATAATAATAAGCTCTACCACTCAGTTGTGGTGGGTTGACCTGTGGACCCACCAGGAAGTGGAATCCACTTTGCCCATATATCATGTATGATGTAGGCATTCCTGCCACCCTCAAAATCCTTGGCTGATTGTCATATGGTTTGAAACATTCTGGTGACAGAAAGTTCACCAATTCATCACAAAGCACCTTGATCCACAGTAGACTACTCCAGTTGTTCAAAAATACAAAAACAAACTTGACATCTCTTCCTTAAAATTGAGCCAAACATCTAAATTTCTGTCACGTTCACTCCCAATTCTTACTGTAAGATACTGGTTACCCTTCAAATATGTAAAGCTATCATCATATCTCTTGTCCTGTAATTATTTTCTTCCCCATTCACTTAATGCACAGCCATCTTCTTCACAACACACTCAGTTATGTTAATTCATCTATTAAATTGTAGCTTATGGAAATGCACAGAATTCCATATATGTGTCTTAATTTTTGCAGGGAACACTGGAAGTGGTAGTGTCGAATGATGTGAACGTTTTTCAGTTAATGCAGCTGACAATAATATTGATTTAATCTTCATTTTTAAGTATGAGCCCCAGATTGCAACTTTATTTTAAACATACAGTCATGTAAAATCTGAGAAAGGATTTCTTATAAATTTCTATTCATCCAGAACCATCCAACCATGTTGTTTTATTAACCTAAATTCAGAATATTATATTTATCCCTAATAAATTCATCTTCTGAGTAGTGACCCTTTGTTCCATCATATTTTAAATTGTTTTAAATCTTTTTTTCAATCTGACATATTGATTGTTCTCCTAGTTTAGTGTCAGCAGAAAATTTGATAAATGTGTCTCCATTCAAATAATTGATACAACATGTTGACCAGGACAGTGCAGCGTGTCACTAGAGAACTTCCACTAAAATGAGATTAAACCTTTAATTTAATATTATTTGGACACTCTTGTTCAATCAGCTACAAATTTAGCCAAATGTACTATAATTGAACTCCAATTTCACCCACGTGTTTTTAAAGTAGTGAGAACCTTTGCTAACGCCTTGCTAAAATCAGGATGTATTGTTTCTACAACATCCACTCCTACCTGGTCTCTCTGCATCTTCTCGAGCCTTTCCTTAACCATTCATCATAAAACTGCCAGAGTAATCTTCTAAAAAATGTAAATTAGATCATTCTGCTTTCCTACTTTAGGCCTCCTACTGCATTTAGAATAAATCTCAAATTCATTACCATGGTCTCATTTTAATTTCTTAAAAATGACAAACTATTTTTTGCAACAGGATCTTGATACTTTTGTTCCCTCTGCCTGATAAGCTTTTCTCATGATCTTTCATTCAGCTGACTTCTTATGATCCTCAGTTCTCAATTTAGGTGTAATCTCCTAAGAGAATGTTTCCATATTGCCCTGTCTAACATAACAAGCAGTTTCCATCGTTTCTCCTCTCTGCTGAACTTCCCCCAGCCCTCTGCTTTTTACATAACAGTATACCAGAATTCTTTTTTTTTTTTGAGATGGAGTCTTGCTCTGTCGCCCAGGGTGGAGTGCAATGGCACAGTCTGAACTCACTGCAACCTCTGCCTCCCGTGTTCAAGCTCTTCTGCCTCAGCCTCCAAAGTAACTGGGATTATAGGCACACAACACCATGCCCAGCTAATTTTTTTGTATTTTTCATAGAGACGGGTTTCACCATGTTGGCCAGACTGGTTTCAAACTCCTGACTTCATGTGATCCACCCACCTCAGCCTCCCAACATGGTGGGATTACACGTGTGAGCCACTGTGCCTGGCTCACTTTCTTGAATTTAATACAAACTAGAATGACTGTATATTTATTTTTCTCATTTATTATTTCACTCCTATGACAGAATGTATGTTTTGAGAGAACTAATACTATCTTGTCCATCCTAATATTTCCTAGCTGTTTATATGTTTGGATAGAGGAATTCCTGTATTATGTGCTCATTCAGTAACACAACAAAGAAAATACATGTATAAAGTTAATTTCAGGATGATTTTTTTTTCTTTTTTTTTTTTTTTGAGACGGAGTTTCGCTCTTGTTACCCAGGCTGGAGTGCAATGGCGCGATCTCAGCTCACCGCAACCTCCGCCTCCCGGGTTCAAGCAATTCTCCTGCCTCAGCCTCCCGAGTAGCTGGGACCACAGGCACGTACCACCATGCCCAGCTAATTTTTGTATTTTTAGTAGAGACGGGGTTTCACCATGTTGACCAGGATGGTCTCGATCTCTTGACCTCGTGATCCACCCGCCTCGGCCTCCCAAAGTGCTGGGATTACAGGCGTAAGTCACCGCGCCCGGCCGATATTTCTATGTATAAGTAACGGCATCTATGTCTTTGTGCCTTATTTCTGATGAATTTAATTGTACCATAGCAGGACTCCACCACGGATTATGCTGCAGGTCACAGATCTCAGGGAATCAGTTTGTACCTTGGAGAATAAACACATTACCCTCTGTTATGTGTGAAAAACTCCAAATTCATTAGATATTCATCTGTCATATTTGTCTTGGCTCTGATCTATATCTGTCTATTCAAAATTTACATATGTGCATCTATATTTATGAAGGTACCTGCCAGCAAAGGGTGAAGAGTTAGACTAGTTGAAACTAAAGATACATGAATACTATACACTGTTCAGTAAGTGGCAGCCTTTGGCCATGGTGAAGTTCTGGATAAAAGACCAATGTTGTAGAAAGTGTAGGTTTTGAAAAACGAGGCATGTTTTGTAAATAAATAAATAGATAAGTAAAAAGTTTAGAAACTATAGTAAAGGAACTAGATGTAGCTAAGAACTTCCTCTTCAGAGCTATTAACTTATTCTAATCCAGTGGCGACATGTTGGGAGAATACCCATATTTAGTAGCAGTAGCTAGTTGGTTGTGTGAACTAATGACTGAATCTGAGTTTACAGAAAAGTTTATTTATTTTTATTTTTTAATTATTATTATTATTTTTTGAGGTGGAGTCTCGCACTTTCCCCCAGGCTGGAGTGTAATGGCACTATCTTGGCTCACTGCAACCTCTGCCTCCTGGGTTCAAGCGATTCTCCTGCCTTAGCCTCCCAAGTAGCTGGCATTACAGTCACACACCACCATGCCTAGCTAATTTTTGTAGTAGAGACGAGGTTTCACCACGTTGGCCGAGGTGGTCTGGAACACCTGATCTTGCGCCCGCCTCGGCCTCCCAAAGTGTCGGAATGATAGGCATGAGCCACAACACCTGGCCTCAGAGCAGTTTCTTACCTAAACTTTTGGGAAAAAAGGACATAATTTTTTTTTAACAATTAAGGCATCTAATATACTGTGTGCAGAGCAGATAATAATGGCACCAAATCTCACAAATCAGCACTAAAGAACTTACTCATGTAACCAAATACCACCTATTCCCCAAAAACATATGTAAATAATAAATAAATAAATAAGCCACAACAGGAAGAGGGAAGAAACACCCTTACCCAAACTATCAAGAACACAGAAAAAGCCGGTAACATGCACAGCATTTTTTTAGCACTATTTTTTCAACAACTATTAATAATGGTGAAAAAGTAGAAAAGACCATAAGGAGAACATATTATTGCCATCAGCTAAAATTGCAGCGCTGTTTCTCTTTACACGTATTACAGGTTGAGTATCCTTTATCTGAAATGCTCGGGACCAGACATATTTCAGATTTCAAATTTTGGGGGTGGATTTTGAAATATCTGCATTATATGCTTACTGGTTGAGTATCTCTAATTTGAAAATCTGAAATCGGAAACGCTCCAATGAACATGACCTTTAAGTGTCACGTTGGTACTCAAAAGTCTCAGATTTTGGAACCGTTCAGATTTTGAATTTTCAGATTAGGGATGCCGAATCTGTAGTATAGCCCATCCCCTCTACAACTCTGTTGAGTAGGCACTACTATTTGTTTTGTTTTTTGTTTTTTTGGAGGCAAAGTTTTGCTCTGCCATCCAGGCTGGAGTCCAGTGGTGCAATCTTGGCTCACTGCAGTCTCTGCCTCCTGGGTTCAAGCAATTCTCCTGCCTCAGCCTCCCGAGTAGCTGGGATTACAGGTGCCTGAGCCACACCTGGATAACTTTTGTATTTTTAGTAGAGAAGAGGTTTCACCATGTTGCCTGGGCTGGTCTTGAACTTCTGGCCTCAAGTGATCCACCCACCTTGGCCTCCCAAAGTGCTGGGATTACAGGCATGAAGTAGGCACTACTATTAACTGTAGTTAACAGAATGGGAAATGGAGGCACAAAGCAGTTTGGGCTTGTCCGAGGGGACCCAGTCAGTAAGTGGCAGCATCAGTATTTAAATCCAATTATCTTTCTGTGAGGGCCTTGCTCTCAGCTTCTAGGTGAGACTGCCTCTCTGATGGAGGATGGAACAGAAAGATGTTCTAAAATGCTAAGGAAAAGAAGGACTGGACTGGAGACCAGTCTGCCTAGTGTCAGTAGGTGTGAATGAGATTTAGTGCTCATCCTAGAATGGAGGAAGTGCCAGTGTCCTGGTTGGATCTGCCTTTAACAGTTTGAAGAAGAAAAGGATTTGGGCACTAAAGAAGCAATGGTGTATATGCCTGTAGTCCCAGCTACTCAGGAGGCTGAGTTGGGAGGATCATCCAAGCCCGGGAGTTCAAGGCTACAGTGAGCTGAGTAGTGATTGCACCTCTGCACTCCAGCCTGGGTAACAGAGTGAGACTCTGTCTCAAACATACATACATACATACACAAAGTAATAAAGAAGCAGTTGCATATATAGTGGTGAGTATGCAGCAAGTGAAAATTGAGAAGATGTTAAATATTTTCAGAGCAACCACTGCACATGAAAGAAGTATGGAGTTCATAATACAATCACAAGTCATATCTGGAGAATTTATATTATTGCGTGTATGAGTGTGTGTTTAATGGAATACTAGAGGCCCGTGAGCAAAGAATATGACAAGATTGAATCAGTATAAAAACATCTCTTGGCCAAGCGTGGTGGCCTGTAATTCTAGCACTTTGGGAGGCCGAAGTGGGCAGATCACGAGGTCAGGAGTTCAAGACCAGCCTGGCCAACATGGTGAAACCCCTTCTCTACTAAAAACACAAAAATTAGCAGGGCATGGTGGTGTGCACCTATAGTTTCAGCTACTTGGAAGGCTGAAGCAGGAGAATTGCTTGAACCCAGTAGGTGAGGTTGCAGTGAGCCGAGATCACACTACTGCACTAAAGTTTAGACGACAGAGTGAGACTTCTCAAAAAAAAAAAATCTCATTTCCTCAGAGAAATTCCAGATAATCTTAGATATGTCTAAGGAAAATCAGGATGTGGTCAGTGACCAGAAACAATCATCATTTAAATTTGGGTATAATGAAAAACCAAAGTTTTTAAAAAATGAACAGAAAGAAGAGCCTAATATCTAAGATGGATGATGTTCCTCAAGGGATGAAATGAAGGAGCTAGCCTGAATGTGATTCCGGAGGACTGATTTATATTTTACTTTTTATTTCTTTCTTTATTTTTGAGATGGCGTCTCACTCTGTCACCCAGGCTGGAGTGCAGTGGTGCGATCTTGGCTAACTGCATCCTCTGCCTCCAGGGTTTAAGTGATTCCTCTGCCTCAGCTTCCCAAGTAGCTGGGACTACAGGCACATGCCACCATGCCTAGCTAATTTTTGTATTTTTAGTAGAGATGGGGTTTCATTCACCATGTTGGCCAGGTTGGTCTCGAACTCCTGACCTCAAGTGAATTCACCTGCCCTGGCCTCCCAAAGTGCTAGGATTACAGGCATGAGTCACTGCACCCGGCCAAGGACTGATTTTGAATTGTGACTCAAAGGTCATTGAAGTACATCTCAGAAGATGTGGACCATTACATAGTAGGACATCTTGCAGCAGAGACTGAATAATTGAAAAGACTAAATTCAGGGGTTGTAGTTTTACTTGCAAAATTGATTTACAGTTGACATTAATCACCCAGGATGCAGAAAAAGAGCATCCTAAATGGGGATCATTCATAACACATCACTTTTGATCCATGTTTAATTGGGTGCCACCAACCTCAGCATTAGCTTTCATTTTAATTAGTGATGGGGAAGAGCAAGAGAACAGATCTTGAGAACAGTGCTATATTAAGAAAAGCTCTACAAGAAATCAAAACATGATTCTACTAGAAAACCCGCTAAGGAGTGCCCAGGGGTAGGTGGTGAAGTATGGAAAGGCAAGAACCGAAGTCTAGCTAGGCAGTGTCAGGAGACACCTGGAAAGTGGTAATCAGCAAAAGCTAGAGGAAATTGCTGCAAAATTAGATGGAAATTTTCAGTATTGAGGGATCTAAAAAAGATCAGTGTGATTCAGTCCAGTGTGTAGATGGAGAACTCGTATTGCAAATGTTCAAATTGTCCTTCCTATCTTTTTCTTATCAAACTTGAGTCTTTGCCATTTATTCATTCTTCCTGCAGGTATGTTTTTGGATTAATTCATTCAAATGCTTATTTATTATGGATCTACATTTTGAGGTTGACGTTGAGCATTCTATAAAAAGTACAAGGCCAGGCATTGTGGATCATCTCTGTAATCCCAGCAGTTTAGGAGGCTGAGACAGGTGGATTGCTTGAGCTCAGGAGTTTGAGACCAGCCTGGGCAACATGGCAAAACCTTGTCTCTACAAAAACACATATATAAATTAGCCAGGCATAGTGGTGTACACCTATGGTCCTAGATACTTAGGAGGCTGAGATGGATGGGAGGATCATTTGAGCCTGGGAAGTCAAGGCTGCAGTGAATCATGATCATTCCACCAACTCCAGCCTGGGTGACAGAGCAAGACCCTGTCTCAACAAAATAAATCACAATAAAAAATACAGAACCCAACATCTGTCCACTTATGTTGCTGTTAAAAATTCTCAAGGCTGGGTGATTTATAAAGAAGAAAGGTTTATTTGGCTTATGATTCTGAGGGTTGGAAAGTTCAAGATTGGGCATCTGCATCTGGTAAGGGCCTCAGGAGGCTTCCACTCATGACCAAAAGAGGAGCCTGTGTTTCCAGAGATCACATGGTATGAGAGGATGCAAGAATGTTGAGGAGGTGCCATGCTCTTTTAACAGCCAGCTCTCATGGGAACTAATAAAGTGGGAACTCATTCACCCCCAAGGGAGAGCATTCATCCCATTCATGAGGGATCCAGCAGCCACCATAACTCAAACACCTCCCATTAGGCCCCTTCAACTTTGGGCTTAAATTTCAACATGAGATTTGGAGGGGACAAATATCCAAACCATAGCATGCACTGTCAAAGAGATGTCTCTTTAGTGGAAAGAGTACAAACTTCTGGGTCTGATCTGAGTGTGGGGTTACCCAGGAATATTTAATTTCCAGATAGTTGAGGATATCATTATTCATTTATAATTTTGTTAGATGTGATCAGAGAATGCCGTCTATAAAATTCTTACTTTTAAATTTCGCTTAAAGACTAGTTTAAAAAGTTTTTCTTAGAATAAAATACAAAATCAGTGTTAATAAGAATTGCATAAATATTCCTGGACAATTATTTATTCTGTTTTCTATGCATATACATATATATGTTGGGTTTGTTTATCGTATTATTCATTTCTTCTCAGTCTTTATTTTTAAGGTTGTTCACTTCTAAGCAAAGTATAATGAAGTCTCCCGTATAATTGTATTTTTATCTTGATCTCCCTGTATTCCTAAGAATTTCTGCTTTACAGGTTCTTAGTTACGATGATCCCACCTTCTTTAGATGTTATGTTTTTAACATTATCACATGACCTCTTCATTCTGTTTGGTGTCTGTTAACTTTTTTTCTTTTTAATATTGTCACTCTTGATTTACATGTGTTTGCATCTGTCAGGTATATCTTATTTATTTTCAACATTTCTGTATTAATACAGGTTGAATATCCCTAATCTGAAAATCCAAAATGAAATGTTTCCAAATCTTAAACTTTTTGAGCACCAACATGACACTCAAAGGTGTTGCTCGTGGAAGCATCTTGGATTTTGGATTTTGGGATTAGGGATTTTTGAATTCGGGATGCTCAGCTGGTAGCTATATAATGCAAATATTCTAAAATCCAAAAATATCTGAAACCTGAAATCTGTTATTCCAAGCATTTTGGATAACAGATACTCAACCTGTAATGAGGATGTTTATTAGAAACTACACACATATTGGCTGGGCACGGTGCCTCACGCCTGCAGTCCCAGCAATTTAGGAGACTGAGGCGGGTAGATCACCTGAGGTCAGGAGTTCGAGATCAGCCTGGCCAACGTGGTGAAACCCTGTCTCTACTAAAAATACAAAAATTAGCTGGGTGTGGTGGTGCATGCCTGTAATTATAGCTACTCAGAGGCTGAGGCAGGAGAATTTCTTGAACCCAGGAGGCAGAGGTTGCAGTGAGCCGAGATTATGCCAGTGCACTCCAGCCTGGATGACAGAGCAAGACTCTGTTTCAGAAAAAAAAAAAAAGAAAGAAAAGGAAAGAAAGAAAGAAAGAAAGAAAGAAAAAGAAACTACATATAAATAACTTGGTTTTTCTTTTTTAGCCAAATTCGTTAACCTCTTTTTAATGGGAAAGTCCGTCCATTAACATTTAGTATAACAACTGATGGACTTTATTCCTCCATCTTAATTTGACAGCAAGTACTGTATGTCCATTCTTCTTCTCTCTTAAATATGTCACATGCTATGTAAATACTAAACAATTGCTTTAGTTTAGGGCTTGACAAGCTGTATCTGAAATGACAGTGGTTACTCCAAGTGAAAATGACTGTTAGACAGTTGGAGATAGAACAGGCCTGGACTCTATGCCAGAAAACAAGACTAGACAATACGTGTTGGAGGTATCAGCTGTATTAAGTCACAGTTCTCGAGAATATCAGAACCAATAGCAGAATTCCTTTTGCTTTGGGGGACCTCAGTCTTCGCTCTTAAGGTCTTCAACTGGTTAAATGAGGTCTACTCACATTATGGTGGGCAGTCTGCCTTACTCAGAGTCTACTGATTTAAATGCTAATCACATCTTAAAAATACCTTTACAGCAACATCTAGACTTGTGTTTGACCCAATAACTGGGCACCATAACCTGAACAAGTTGAAGCATGAAATTAACCATCCCCCTCTGCACCATAGCAACAGTTGCCAAAATGTGAATGGATAATTTCTAAAAACAAGTAACAACTACAATCAAACACAGGGCCAAAGATCAAGGGTTTAGCATTAGAGAATTACCACAGTTGGGGGCCATTGTTTCATTAAAGGATCCAAGTATTCTTATCTTTCGGTGGAACTTACAGTGTGGTCTTGACTTAAAAAATGTATATCTGGCTTTTTTCTATCTTTTTCATGTTTGACAGTTTTTCTTTAGACCAGAACTTCAGATTGCAGATACCCTTAAGAGTCGCTATTTCATTCGCTTTATCTACATCCTAAAGATCTGTTTGCCCTGGGGTTTTGAGAGCTGAGACCTGAGTTGCAATGCATTAACTCTGTTCTGTGCAGTCCTACTGGGACTAAAAACAGCCTGCAGCTAAATACTTGCTCCTTCTCCAAGGCAGCTGGTGTGCTGATGTTTCTGTCTGAACTACCCCAGACCCCAGTACCATCTGTTAACCTGGTATCTGGAGGATCTGCCGAAGGTCTGCGTTGACCCTTTACAATCCAGTATGCACTTTCAGACTCATCTACTAAATATATCCTGTCAGCTTGGTTTCATTTACTTAGGATCTTAGTATCTCCATTATAAGCAATTTTATTAAACCAGGAGTATCAGTGCCTGGTAGTTAAGCACAGGTGTTTTGGGTTTAAATCTTGAGTCAGCCTGAGTTCAAATCTCCAACACTTAGTAGTCTGGCAAACTTACTGAAATTACCTAACCTAAGGCTCAATATCTCCATTTGTAAAATGGGAATGAGTGTTCTTACATCATACTATTGCTGTGAGGCTTCAATGAGATAAAGGTTGGTTATTTGAATGGTAAAAAGAATTTGGTATTTCTCTTCAAAGCAAGTATTCCTCTTCTACCTGACAACTTCCAATTCATGTTTCTTTTCTTCCTTTTTTTTTTTTTTTGTTTTGTTTTGTTTTGTTTTTTGGAGACAGAGTTTTGCTCTTGTTAAACAGGCTGGAGTGCAGTGGCGCAATCTTGGCTCACTGGAACCTCCACCTCCCAGGTTCAAGCAATTCTCCTGCCTCAGCCTCCCAAGTAGCTGGGATTACAGGCACATACCACCATGCTCGGCCAATTTTTTGGTATTTAGTAGAGATGGCAGTTTCACCATGTTGGTCAGTCTGGTTTTGAACTCCTGACCTCAGGTGATCCACCCTCCTCGGCCTCGCAAAGTGCCAGGATTACAGGTGTGAACCACCGCATCTGGCTCATGTTTCTTAAGAAACAAAAATTCAAGCCATAAATGCAGTAACGCAAACATGGCTAACTGTAGCCTCAAACTTCTGGTCTCAGGCATTCCTCCCACCTCAGCCATCTGAGTAGCTGGGACTAGAGGCACACAAGAGCACGCCAGGCTAATTTTTGCATTGTTTGTAGAGACGGGGTATTGCTATTTTGCCCAGGCTGATCTCGAACTCCTGGGCTCAAATGATTCTCCCATCTCAGCCTCTCAAAGTGCTAGGATTACAGGCATGAGCCACTGCTCCTGGCCCCTTTTATACCTCTGTTATAAAACAGGTTTGTTGAAGTGAATTCAAGAGAGAGAATCTTATTTGCTCTCCAAGTCAATCATAGGTAGCTATGATGTTGCTAAATTTAGAAATAAAAATAACTCATCTACATTCATTTATTGGGCTCTGACTTGATTAATGTGATTCTAAGGTTGCCATCGGGCAAATCACAATGTCATTAAGGCTTAGCGAGGTATTTTTCTCATTTGGGTATGGTAGAAAAAATCATCACTGGACTGGTCACTTCTAATCAAGTCTTGGCATTTCCGCCTAGCCCTCATGTGTTGTCCTTATTGCTGAGATCCACGTTGCCAGACAGTTTCCCAGCTCTAAGTTGTTCAAGACCTCTGCGTCATCGTAATAATGTCATTGCTGGTTATCAGTTCTTCTCTTGTGTTTACCTCTGCCTGCCCACTGATGAAGCTGTTCATGGAGTTGCTTTTCCATCTGAATTATTTCTGTGACTATCTCCATTTGCGTTTACAGTCTGACTCTTCTCTCTTTTCCAAGGCTGAATTCAATAAGCAAAAGCTGAGACACTGTAATTTCCTAAATAACCCAAAGGGAAGATCTGGCATAATTTACAACCACTCTGACTGCTGAATCACCTTGCTCTTCTCTTCTCTCTAATGGAACTTTGAGGAATAACTGTAATTGTAGTGCCTCCGTCCCATCTTCAGATTTGACTGAATCAAGCCTAGATCTGGTTATATCTGGATTTTGTTTGTTTCACGTTGTGTTTGTGCTCCACTGGGTAAAGCCCAAGCGCGGGCTGCATCTGAATGCATTTTTATCTCACAGAGGCATTCATTGAATCTCTGACAGTAGTCTTGCCTTCGAGGAGTGCTCCAACTCTGGCTGCAGTATTAACCCGGGGTAGTTCTTGGTTCCCTTCAAAGGTAATGTCCCATCTGTTGACTGAACTATGGCAATGCAAAGCTTGCAGAATCATTCGAGGAGAGGATCCAAAGCATTTACAATTCCCTGCTATGCAAAGGGTCATTCTGAGGGTTTTGTGTTTTTTTGTTTTTTTTTTTTTAACCTATGATTGCTCTTTCTGTAAATACCTGAGTGCACCCAGCAAGGTGTAGAGGTTAAAGTTTGCCCTCCGACCTTTGAAGTCAGATGCACTGAACTCGTTGCAGTTTGCAGTGGGATCTGTGGCAAGTTACAGAAGACTGCTCATTCAGCCACTGCTGTTTCCAAAACTCTGCATTGTCCCATGGCTGCCTTAAAGTGCTTCTCAGCTCATTCTGAGTGTGTAACTTCATTCAGCTCCCTGCTCAGTCCCAGTGAAGAACTTTGTACTGTGGCATATGACAGCGACTTGATAACACTATGATAAACTCCTATGGGTTTGAACTGAGTCCTATTCAAATTTTCTGGTGCCTGGTGGTCAGCAGTCTTAGACTTGGGGAGTGAGAAATGTGTCTGCAGTGAATTTAGAGGTGAGAAGAAAGAGGGCTGGACTTAGATACTGAGTATCTTAGAGCCTACGGACCATTTCCCAAAGCCGAGAATAGATTTCAGTGTAATTCTGGTAACTTACATACACTAGGATAAACATGCAAAATAAGTGGATATGTTAGGAAAGAGTTAAAAAATTCTCCACACCTTTTCCTACCACCTCTGCAGCCATAGAACCCAAGGAGAAATGCACACACACATACACACTCTGGCAGGGAACCTGTTTTGCAAGTTTTGCTGGTAAAAAGTAGGAAGGGGGCTGGTGGAGTACAGAGTGGAAAAGCCTTAGAAGTATCAGTTGAAGGTTTTTCAAGACCTGAGTTTTCAAGGTAACTTTATCCTGCAGAGAGAGATACACATGGCTGCTGTAGGTTTTTCTTCCACCAATTAAGTGCATTGTTAGACAGGGAGGGGCAGATTAATGAATGCCTATAATTTTGATCACTGTTTTCTGCAAAACAGCTCAGGCTTTGAAAATGAAGCCATCGTTCCCGGCTAAGTTTCTGCCAACAGCACAAATTACACTGTGCAGAGATCCAAAGCCTCTAAAAAGGTTTCATTAATGAACAATTTCAGATGATTGTTTAAGTCTCGGCCTGACAGGTAATGTTGGCATGTCGGCAGGTGGGGTTAGGGTTTCCATGGAGATTTATGATGTCATGCTTGAAAGAGCATGTCAAGACAGTCGACTTAACAAGTAGCTACTCAAAAAGTCCTATAGGCTACAAGTAGGTTTTATGCAAATGACGAGAGTTTCACTGGGAAAAACTGCAAAAGAAAACAGCACAGACATGGAAGGGGGTTTTACCTGACAGCTCGGAAGGAAGACCCTGGGGTCTCTTCGAGACAAAAACTTCCAGAAGAATTAGATTTTCTGCTTTAACTGCCACCTCACCTGTGAAGCTCTGGGTACAGGTAAATATGTGGGATTTTCTTCTTCCAAGTTTTTGCCAAAAATTACTTGGAAACATTTCGCTCTGTTTCTAGGCATTGTTCTCTTGGCAGAAGAACTGAATCAATAAGCCCAGCTTTCCCATAGCAGTGTTTGTGCTTAAGGGCTGTTTTTAGGGGCTTTTCTTTTTTTCTATTGAATGAACTGAGATTTTTGAATAGAGCTGAAAACAAGTGACGCATTGTGCATTCTGCTGATTGTGCCCTGTGAATATTGCTATAAAAATGCTGCAGATAAGGGTTAGACAGGCAGTCTGAAAATTGAGATGCTCTATGTATTTGTTATATATTCCCAGATTGTGTGTGTGTGTGTTTTCTTTTAGTCTTAAGACAGACCTGAAATTGAGACTTTTGTATTTTCACATTGTGAAAATGCCACAAATAAAATCCATGGAATATTGCAGAAATAGTCGTTGAATAAGGTTTATGAACACTGCACTTTTGTAAAAGTATGTATCTCTATGCTTTACTCACTGAGGCATTTTTCCCAGACCAGAAAAAACAACAACAAAAATCCCGTTAGAGACATTACAGTTTTTAGGTTTTAGAGAAGCGTGACTTCTAAGTTCCAAGAAGACAGATAAAGACTTCTTGGGGGAAGGTGGGGTGTGGGTGATAAAAGTAGTTTTTAAAGCACGGTTTAAAAGAAAATCCTGGTCACTTGGGAGTACGAGGTTTTTTTTTGTTTGCTTCAGCTGCTAGTGAGGATAAGTAAACAGTCTTGCCAGCCATTTGGAGGTGATAGCAATCATTGGATGGGGCTGTGGATCTGCGGGTTAGCTGAAAGGGGTTAGTTCAGGGGTATCGGTTGCCCTGTGAGTAGTTAGGGCTACCAAGCTTAAAAAGAACACAAAGAAAGCCTATTGTTTCTTCCACATAGTGCCTGGCGGTGTGTGAGGTTAAAGCATGGAGTTCACAATCACTGAAAGATACCTGTGAAATGGGAATTTGGACTTTTGAAAGTAAAACTCCTTAGGAGCAGGTGGACAGGCTTTCAAAATGTTTTAAAAACTGCCTGTGTGAGAATGAGACCTCCTGAAATTTTGCAGTTAGATATTGTGGATTAATGCCAGAGCTCACATTCATATTAAATTGTTACCACAGTTATTGCAAAACAGTGAGTGACAAAGAACTATGTCTCTAACATCAGAAGGCCTGAGCGTTTGAGTTCTGGCTTCACCACTTAGTGGCTGTATAAATACCTGAGGAAAGTAAATTCATGTCCTTAGGCCTCAGTCATCATGTCCATAAAATGGGATGCCAGCAGCTGTGTTGTGAGGATTAAATAACAAAACACAGTAGCACAATTATAAGCATTCATGTTCTAAATGTTAGGGATTGTTTTTACTTACCATTGAAATGGCATTGGATGTTTATGAAGTGTTTTTATAGACAGGTGGCTCATTCCTGTAATGCAAGCACTTTGGGAGGCCAAGGCAGGCAGATCACCTGAGGTTGGGAGTTCGACCACGAGCCTGACCAACATGGAGAAACCCCATCTATACTAAAAGTATAAAATTAGCCAGGCATAGTGGGGCATGCTTGTAATCCCAGCTACTCAGGAGGCTGAGGCAGGAGAATCTCTTGAACCCAGGAGGCGGAGGTTGCAGTGAACCAAGATGGAGCCATTGCACTCCAGCCTGATCAACAAAAGTGAAACTCCATCTCAAACTCAGTTTGGGCAACAAGAGCGAAACTGTCTCAAAAAAAAAAAAAGCGTTTTTATGTTCTTTATTTCCTCTTATCATTACAAGTAATTGCCAGAAGTCAAGTAAGAATAGCAGTCTTTTTTTTTTTGAGACAGGATCTCTGTCACCTAGGCTGAAGTGCAATGGCGCGATCTTAGCTCACTGCAACCTCCACCTCCCCAGCTCAAGCAATCCTCCTACCTCAGCCTCCCGAGTACTGGCACATGCCACCATGCCTGGCTAATTTTTTGTATTTTTGGTAGAGATGGGGTTTCACCATGATGCCCAGACTGGTCTCAAACTCCTGGGCATGAGTGATCCACCAACCTTGGCCTCCCAAAGTGCTGGGATTACAGGTGTGAGCCACTGCGCCTGGCCTCACCTAGCAATCTTTATTTCCACTTTACAGATGAAGAAACAGTGGCTCAGAGAGATACTGGGAAATACAACATAATCAGCTATCCTATACTGCCTGCACTTTTTCTCACTTTAGGAGGCATAAAAAAATACTAATGTGTTATTGAAATAAGTCCCAGCAGCAGCAATTATTCTGTAAAGTAATTAAAATGCAAAATGTTAAGTATGTCAAAGGAGCCAGATATTTATATTTTTACATTAATTATGCTTTTGCCACTTTTTTCTAGACAGGCTCTAGAAGTGATGTTAATTTCCTTTTCACTGGTACCTACTGATAGGAGCTCAAGTACTGCACAGACTTAAAATTTTATATTTTACCTGCCTGAAATTTTTCTTGGCCATACAAGTAGAGTCAGAGTTTGATATTACAGGTATTTTCTGAGTGAGAACCCAAGTCACCAAGGGGCTGTGGTCGCTACAGGCTGCAGAAGGAACCTAGGAGTTGACGACATTGACCTTTATTCCTTCTGTATTTTAGACGTTGGCACCTCCTCCCTTGCCTCTATCCTAGACAGAAACGTAGCCCATAATTATATTCTACATCCATTGTATGTAAGAGACAAATATGTTTTTCATTGTGCTATTTTAGGCCGCAGTGTTTCTAGCCAGGGAAAATACTCTCTTCGTTCCAGGGTTTTCGTAACAACTTTTCCAATTTTTCCATGTCAGACTATTCAGCTTCCACACTCCTGGGAGAAGGCTGTTAGTGGAGTATTGAGTAAGCTCATCCAGGGGGATTCTGGAGGGGTTTTGGCATCTGAGCTGATGAGGCTGAACTCATTCTGTGACAGATGATGTCCATGGTCCCATGAATTAGGCTGCATTGAGGACGCTCATTCCAAGCACCATTTGAGGACACTGGGAAAAGGTCGGGTTATCATATCCCAAGGGTAGATCTATAAGGAGAAAAGCAAATATTTATTTAGTTATTTATTTTAAATTTCTGCTTTTGTTTTTAGATATACGAGGTACATG
This sequence comes from Alouatta caraya, assembly GCA_963575295.1. Classification (NCBI taxonomy): domain Eukaryota; kingdom Metazoa; phylum Chordata; class Mammalia; order Primates; family Atelidae; genus Alouatta; species Alouatta caraya. The sequence continues at coordinate 35,192 of CAUYUD010037727.1, forward strand.
TACAGGATTGTTACATGGGTATACTGGACCCAGATCATGAGCATAGTACAAATAGGTAGTTTTTCAACCCACGCCCCTCCTCCGTCCCCACTCTAATAGTGCCCAGTGTGTATTGTTCCCATGTTTCTATCCATGTGTGCTCTATGTTTAGACCCTACTTATAAGTGAGAACATGTGGTACTTGGTTTTCTATGTCTGTATTAATTTGCTGTGAAAATGGTCTTCAGCTCCATCCATGTTGCTGCAAAAGAAATTATTTCCTTCTTTTTCATGGCTTTATACAATTCCATGGTATATATGTACCTCATTTTCTTTTTCCAGGCCACCACTCATGGGCACCTAGGTTGATTCCATGTCTTTGTGGATAGCACGGTGATGAACATATAACTGCATGTGTCTTCTTGGCATAATGATCTATATTCCTTTGGGTATATACCCAATAATGGCATCACCGAGTCAAATGGTAGTTCTGTTTTTTCTTTGAGAAATTGCCACACTGCTTTCCACAGTGGCTGAACTAATTTTACTCCCCCCAGCAATGTATAAGCACAACCTTTTCTCCACAGTCTCACCAGCATGTTATTTTTTGATTTTTAATAATAGCCATTCTGACCGGTGTGAGATGGTATCTCATTGTGGTTTTGATTTGCATATCTCTGATGATCACTGATGTTGAGCCTTCTTTTCATGTTTGCTGGCTTCTTGTATGTCTTCTTTTCAGAATTGTCTGTTTATATCTTCTGTCCACTTTTTAATGGGGTTGTTTTTTGCTTGTTGATTTAAGTTCCTTACAGATTCTGGATATTAGACCTTTGATGGATGCATTCTCTGTGAATGTTTCCTCCCATTTTGTAGGTTATCTGCTCTGTTGATGGTTTCTTCTGGTGCTCAGAGGCTCTTCAGCTTAATTAGGTCCCACTTGACAGTTTTCTTTTGCTGTTGCATTTGAAAGCAAATATTTATTTCATTCAAAGTTTTAGTTCCAAATATGAATCACAAAGCTGCAATTTTAGGCTAGAAGAGAGCTGTGAACTCAAACATGGTGCCAAAATTCCAAATAGGTCTTGAGTCACTGATGAAGTTTTTCCTAAATTGTATTTTATTTAACTTTAGATTCAGAGGGTACACGCGCATGTTTGTTACAGGGTATGTTGCCGACTGCTGGGGATTGGACTTCTAGTTACCCATTATTCAATTAGTGAACATCGTACCCCGTAGGTAATTTTTTACCCCTCACCCTCTTCCCACCCTCCCTTCTTTTGGAGTTCCCAAGGGTCTGTTATTTCCATCTTTATGTTCATATATACCGCTTGTTTAACTCCCACTTACCAGGTGAGAATATGGAGCATTTGGGTTTTTTTCTGAGCTAGTTCACTTAGGATAATGGCCTCCAGCTCCAACCATGTTGCTATAAAAGACATATTTTATTTTTATTTTTTTATGGCTGAGTAGACTATTCACATATATACGGGAATATATGTATATATATAAATATGTGTGTGTATATATATATATAAATATGAATGTGTAGAATATTCATATATGTTCTATGAATATAGAATGTGTAGAATATTCATATATATGAATATATATGAATGAATTTATATCTGTGTGTGTAGACAGATAGATAGATCCTGTTTTAGAAGGCCAGTGAGGCTTTTTATTACACGTAATTGTTATAGTGTTCAGAGATTATCTTTGATCAATAAGTATCGATTGCATTGAGCAGAGCGCTTTGCACCCAGTGGGTTTTAGCGAAGGCTTGTTAAATCACAGAGGCTGCGGGCAGTGCCTGAAGAAGTCCACTGTCTGGATTCGGATCCTACCTTCATTACTTGCTGGTAGCACAGGCTTTCCACTGAAGAGCATATAAAGTTCTGTTCCTATTCCAAACAAAATGAAACATCTGAATTTCCAACACCTCTTGATAAAGGAATTAGTTCTCTTTAAGTATCATGCTATTCTCTTTTAATGACATTTTTGGCATTTTCACAGTAATGATTTCTTCCGAAAGAAAGCCACTGGAATCTCCCAGTTCAGAAAATGTAACTAGAAGTTCTTCTCAGCTGGCTCCTGGGGAGACAGAGAGCAGAGAGTTCCCCTGGGTGGGAGGGATTTCTAGAAGGTCTTTACAGCTGAGGCCCTTTGCATCATTATGTATTAGTTTGACTTGATCAGAAGCAGTCCAGTTTTGAAGGTATAGTTTCTAAAATCTCAATTTCAGAGAAAGTCATCCTGAAAAATGGTGTCATCCCAGATAACCTTGCTTTGCTTTTTCTCTTCAGATGTCTGGCCACAGAAGGGATCAGCAGGCAGAATAGGAAGGGTGTTTTCATCCTTGGACATTAATTGGGTTCCCCTCTTTTCTTTCTTTAATCTTTTTTTTTTTTTTTTTGAGATGGAGTCTCACTCTGTCACCTAGGCTGGAGTGCAGTGGCACAATCTCTGCTCACTGCGACCTCCGCCTTGGGTTCAAGCGATTCTGCTGCCTCAGCCTCCTGAGTAGCTGGGATTATAGGCATATAGTACCATGCCTGGCTAATTTTTGTATTTTCAGTAGAGACAGGGTTTCGCCATGTTACCCAGGCTGGTCTCAAACTCCTGGCCTCAAGTGATCTGCCTGCCTCATGCCCCTCAAGTGCTGGGAAGACAGGCATGAGCCACTGCATCCAGCCAGCTTATCCTAATGGCAGAACTTTGATACTTTTACTTCCTGACAACAGACTTAATAGGCAGCAGGAAGAATTTTCAACTCCCTGATCGTATAATTGCGAGAGCCAATGTGAGATTTTACGGATTTGGAGGAACCCTTCTCTAGAGCTCTTATAGAAAGGAATGTACACCTAAGTTTACAGGATGTATGAGTATGATCAGTCCAAAGTCAAGGTAAGTGTCAGCAATTGGTGGCCTCTTAAAGTGCCAAGAGTCTATATGGTTCTCTAACTTCACACCACTATTTGCCACTGCGTAGCGCTCTGCTTTCGCTCCATTTCACTTGCTCATGATTAAGCAACAAACGTGGTAATGGTGTTTCCTACTCTGAGTTTCGCTCGGGTTAGAAAATGCACATGAGCACGCTGGCCCCGTTGCAGTGATGATAAGAGTCCTGAGAGCTGTGGTCTCCTCCCCAGCTGGTTACACCTGCGCTGTGCTCTGCTCAGATCATACAAGATGCAGACAGCCGAAACCCCAGCAGAAAGAGGCTTCTACCGGCTGCAGTGTGACACCGTAGACTTGCCAGAAAGGGCTCTCTTTGGACATGTGACTTGCCATTCAGAAGCAAATGGGCTGCAGCCTCATATGTTTTTGTAGTAGCTGAGAGAACTAAGATTCTGAAGGATGCTTGCTCATTTTCTCTCTTCAGTGTTATGAATGTTCATGAATACCCCTCAGAAGGTCACAGGGATGTCATATCTCACTTTCCTTCCTTCCTTCCTTTCTTCCTTCCTTCATTTCTTCCTTCCTTTCTTTCCCTCCCTTCTTCCCTCCCTCCCTCCTTCCTTCCTCCCTCCCTCCCTCTCTCCCTCCCTCCTTTCTTCCTTCATTTCTTCCTTCCTTCCTCTCTCTCTCTCTCTCCCTCTCTCTCTTTCTCTCTTTCTTTTTTGAAACAGGGTCTCTCTTTATCACTCAGGCTGGAGTGCAGTGGTGCAATCGTGGCCCTCTGCAGCCTCAACCTCCTGGGCTCTAGCAATCCTCCTGCCTGAGCCTCCCAAGTAACTGGGACTACAGGTGTGTACCACCACATCAGCAAATTTTTTATTTTTTTAATATTTACATAGAGTCAGGGTCTCACTTTGTTGCCCAAGGTAGTCTCAAACTCCTGGGCTCCAGCGGTTCTCTCACTTTAGCCTCCCCAAAAGCTTAGATTAAAGGTGTCAGCCACTGCACCTGGCTGGATCTCATTTTCACAGTAGACATTGGTAGTAAGGCCAATCAATGTGATGCAGCCATCATTTGGCCTGTGTTTTGGAGGGACCATTTTGTTTTTTATTGTCTCTTTGAATTTTGCACAAAGAAGGGTTGCATGGGCTCCCTTCATCTTTAACTGTATTATTATTTGTATCCTTTTTCATGATAAGTTTTAAGACTACTGAAGAAAGCAGCTCCAGCCAAGCACCTCACAAAAGCCAGTTTTCAGTTTCTCCCCTGTGGAGTGTGTGTGTGTTTATGACGGTCAGAAGAACACAAACTACGATTTAAAACTATTCTCTCTTCAGAGCCGTTAGAAAGTGGCCCCATCACAGATGAACTTGACCCCTTTTAATTGCTGTTTGGATTGCTTCTTTTCTCTCCCTGTTGTCAACAGTCCTGCAGTGACTATCTTTGTATCTGTATATGTGGCAATGCATCTGAAGGACAAATTTCTAGGCCTCAAATTGGATGGCTAGTTTTGGAAGGTATTGCCCAATTTTTCTTGTCAAAAACACTCCACTGATTCTGTCAATATGAATGTTGCAGGAGCTATTATGGTACATTCAGATAATACTCACTCCAGCGATGTCAGTGTGTGAAATATACTCGACGTGTGTGTAGGAACACATAACCAAGTTATATTTACTAAACAAGCTGCAGACCAGTATAGTTAGTATGATCCCATTTATATTATTTTATTTTTTAACAATTACTAGTGATTATTTTGGTTCTTACTTTTTTTTTTTTTGATACGGGGTTTCGCTCTTGTTACCCAGGCTGGAGTGCAATGGTGCGATCTCGGCTCACCGCAACCTCCGCCTCCTGGGTTCAAGCAATTCTCCTGCCTCAGCCTCCCGAGTAGCTGGGACCACAGGCACGTGCCACCATGCCCAGCTAATTTTTGT
>CAUYUD010037729.1:0-14098 GCA_963575295.1 Alouatta caraya
TTTTGAGACAGGGTCTCACTCTGTTCCCTAGGCTGGAGCACAGCAATGTGATCTTGGCTCACAGCAACCTCCACCTCCCAGGTTCAAGGGATTCTCCCACCTCAGCCTCCTGAGTAGCTGGGACTACAGGCGCACGCCACCATGCCCAGCTAATTTTTGTACCCCTTGGTAGAGATGGGTTTCACCATGTTGGCCAGGCTGGTCTTGAACACCTGACCTCAGGTGATCTGCCTGCCTTGGCCTCCCAAAGTGTTGAGATTACAAGAGTGAGCTGCTGCCCCTGGTCACTCCTTGAGTTTTAACAGGCTGTGGCCAAACGAATCTTAGTTCAAGGATGACTTCTTGGTCTTTTGGGTCAAGGTCGACTGTAAAACCTGCTCTTAATTACATTAATACCTGGTTCTTTCTTTATCTGAAAACAGCATATCTCAGTTTAGGTTCTTGGGGCCTGGAAGGTATGTGTCCTTTAAAAAGAAATCCTAAATCACAATGCGAACTACTTGTATTGCTATGCATATGTATACATTCCAACCACAATTATGGCATTAGAGCTATTTTGGAAAATGTTCCATCAATATTAGATGCATTTAAAGTAAGCAACAGAAGATCAGAGTTCATCAAGAATTCTCAACGAATCTCTCAGAGGCAGTGATGCTCGTGGGAAGGTGACTCCCGGAGGATACAATCCCCTGAAAACTGAAAACCCATCTTGGCCTAATCTAGCACTGAACTTCCTTCCCCAGAGCGACATCAGAAGCAGCACAATGCCTGACTGGTTAAGGGAAGAAGGGGAATTAGGGTCTCTACCAAGGCACTCAGTCAAATAAGACATGAGTATATCACTGTTTTTCTTGCCTGGTCTGTTGGCATGGGCCCATCAAGAGGTATTTTCTCTGAGCATCAGAACATGGTTAGACTTGAAAGCTTTGGCTCTGAAAAAGGTCTTCCACCCCAACACACAGTGAAGAGAATTAGTCCTGTCTGACGCCTAACTGTCCATCCTGAGTGCAAGGGATTGCTCTTTCTAAAAGGTAGGGAGAGCCAATCAATTGGAATCATCTCTTTAAAAAAGTTTCACTTTTTAAATAGTAGCTAATACTGGTTGACCACTTAGCACTGTTCTATATGCTTTAGATGTATTAATTCACTTCATCCTCACAGAAACTTGCAAAGCAGGCACTATCATTATCCCTATTTTACAGATGAGGAAACTGAGACCCACAATGTTTTGCTAACTTGTTGATGGTCACAGCTAGTTAAAAGTCAGAGCCAGCACTCAAACCCAGAGAGTCTGGCCCCAGAGCCTGTGTTCTTGATAGTACACAATACAACATTTTTTGTTGCCTGTTTGTTTTATTTTAAATCGACATTGTTTCTTAGAGCAATTTTAAAGCAAAATTGAGTGCAAAGTACAGAGATTTCCCACATACCCGTCTCCCCCATTACCAACATCCTCTTCCTCAGTGGTACAATTGTACAATGGAAGAATCTACATGAACACATCATCATCACTCAAAGCTCACAGCTTCCATTAGGGTTCATTCTTTCTGTTACCTTCTATGAGTTTGAGCAAATGTATAATGACATGTAGCCACGATTGTAGCATCATACAGAGTAGTTTCATTGCCCAAAGACAATCCTCTGTTCTCTGCCAAGTCGTCCTTTTCTTTCTCCTAACTGTGGCAACCACTGATTCTTTTACTTCTCCTTTTACTGCCTTTTCTAGAATGTCACACAGTTGGAATCCTACAGTTTGTAGCCTTTTCAGACTGGCTTCTGTCACGTAGTAATATGCATCTACAGGTCCTCTATGTCTTTTCATGGCTTGATACCTCATTTATTCCTTAGCACTAAATCATAAGTCATTGTCTCGAAGAACCACAGTTTATTTATTTACTCACCTACTATGGGACATCTTCATTGCTTGTGAGTTTTCAGTAACTGTAAAGAAAGCTGCTATAAGCATCCATGTGCAGGTTTTGTGGGGATCTCAGTTTTCAATTCTTTTGGGTAAATACCAAAGAGCACAATTGCTGTATCACAGGTTTAGTTTTGCAAAAACTTGCAAATTGTCTTCCAAAGTAAGTGGCTGTATCATCTTGCATTCCCACCAGCAATGAATGGTGGTTCCTGTTGCTCCAGGTCCTCACCAGCATTTGGGGCTGTCAGTGTTCTGTATTTTGACCATTCTAATAGGTGTGTAGTGGTATCTTATTGTTGTTTTTTAATTTTCATTTCCCTGATGACATAGGATGTTAATCATCTTTTTATATGCTTATTTGCCATCTGTATACCTTCTTTGGTGAGGTGTGTGTTCAGGCCTTTTGCCCATTTTTTAACTGAGTTGTCCATTTTCTGATCATTGAGTTTTACCGTACAGTGTTTTTAGGGGCGCACTCATGGAAGTCATAGAATGTCATGGGTGAGAGGACTCCAAAACCATCCAGTCCATTCCTCATTTTACATATGTAAAAAATAAGCCTCAGAAACACAGAGGCAAAGCTGATACTAACGCCCACGAGTTCTGTGCCCGTTCAGCACAGTGCATATGCTACCTTTTCCTTGGTGAGCAGTTAGCGCCTGGGTACAGGAGTCACACCTGGCCGTCTCCCCTACAGAGTGCCTGGCACATGTTCAGTGAGTGTGTGAGGGAGGCAGGCAGGAAGGAATGCTATCTATGTTCCCTTTCCAAACATCTGGCCCTCTGACCTCTGCTCTAATCAACGAGAGGAGAGACGAGAATTAATATTCTAGATGTTCCACAGTGCAACAGTAGGGGTAGAGGCCAGGTCAGTGTCATTCTTTGTTTTTTCTAAAGACTGAGTCTCACTCTGTTGTCCAGGCTGGAATGCAGTGGCGCAGTCTTGGCTCACTGCAACCTCCACCTCTGGGTTCAAGTGATTCTCATGCCTCAGCCTCCTGAGTAGCTGGGATTACAGACACCTACCACCATACCTGGCTAATTTTTGTATTTTTAGCAGAGGCAGGGTTTCACCATATTGGCCAGGCTGGTCTCAAACTGCTGACCTCAAGTGATCTGCCCACCTCAGCCTCCCAAAGTGCTGGGATTACAGGCGTGAGCCACTGTGCCTGGGGCCAGAGTCTCTTTTAAAAGGGCATTAATCCCATTGATGAGGACAGAGCCCTCATGAGCCAATCACCTGCCAAAGGCCCCACTTCCTAATACCATCACACTGCGGGTTATGATTTCAACATGTGAATTTAGGGGAACACAAACAGTCAGTCTATAGCACCTGGTAACCCACTCCACTTATTTTTGGTAGTGATGTAGTGATGTTATCACTGTGATTGGGAGGCATCTTTAGGCATCTCCAGTTATCTTAAGGGGTTTCATTGATGACTTTAAAGCAAACACTTTTTAAATTGAATTTCGTATCATAGATAACTGTCCTTTTACAGTAAGGATGTTACAAAAACAGAAGAAAAAGCAAGCAGCAATAACAGCAAAAGCAACAGAGCATTGCAAGTCTAAAAAGACTGGAAATCACTACCTTATTGTGAACTTTTTAGGTGTCAGGTTGGTATTCATTCCCATACTTAGACCAGGTCTGGTGGCCCACACCTAAAACCCCAGCACTTTGGGAGGCCAAGGCAGGAGAACACTTGAGCCCTGGAGATCAAGACCAGCCTGAGAAACATAGGGAGACCTCATCTCTACAAAATAACTTTTTAAAACTTAGCTGGATGTGGTAGCATATGCCTGTGGTCCCAGAGAGTTAGGAGGCCGAGTCAGGAGGATCACTTGAGCCACTCCAGCCTGAGCAACAGAGCAAGACCCTGCCTCCAAATTAATTAATTAGTTAAAATGTAAAAATATATTCCAAATACTTAAATTACGGAAGGGGTGCCTCTCCACATTTAATCAAATTGGTTTTCTTCCCAGGTCATTCAATGCAGAAGTGGCAGTGTAGAAAGACCCACTACCTGGAGCCTTGTTTAAATTTCCTATGGCTAAGTTTATCCATCTCACCACGTATGAGTGGCTCTGCTCGCAGAGGTCAGCCAGTAGGGCAGGATGCTAATGGTTCCAACCCAGGCTCAACAATCAGACAAGCTGGGCTCAAGTCCAGATTCTACCACAGCCCAGCTCAGTGACCCTGGGCAAGCCACTTCATTTCCACGAACCTCAGTGCCCTCGTGTGTGAAATGAGTCCTTGTGTGTACCTTCTGTGATTGTAGTGAGGATAGATGAGGCTTGTCCAGTGTTTATTACAATACCTGGTGGGTTGTTACTAGGATTCCTGCATCCTAGATCATGGAAATTATGCAGGAAAAGAGAGTCGTCCATGTGCATTCAGCATCAAGGCAGGTGGAAGAGACACAGTGAAGGGAAATTCATGGAATAAATTCCTACCTACAGGGGAAGTTTGTCACTTGCCTTCTGGCCCTGAGTCAGGTATCACTGATGCTGGGGAAATATTGAAGGGGCAAGTTTATTACTGCAGGTCAGCAAAGAGACTTTTGTGTTGAGTCAGAAATAAAAATATTGATTCCTGGGGTTGAATCCTGGAAGCCTACAGTGTCAAAGCCAGAAATGGGGTGCTCCCTTAATTTAGAGGGTCTCTCAACCCAAACTAAATCAATGCTGTCAGCCAGGAAGTTACAGCTTGTCTTCAGAAACACTCAGATCAACATGAGATTGGCACAAGGAGGGGTTGCCATGACAACCAGGGGTCAGTTCTGCCGGTAGAATTTGAACCGCTCCTCCCTGCCACACGCACACACACCCCACTACTCGGGCCTATCTTGCCAAATGCCTGCTTCTCAGAGCCACAGAAGCTGGGGTCCTGCAGGTAGAAGAAGCAAGTGGCCCTGCCCATTTTGCCACTTCGCACAGCACTTGAAGCTCAGAGCTCCCTGGGAGCCTTATTAAACTCTACTTGACGGAGCTGAAGGCACTCTCAGGATAATTGCTCTCTCAAAATAGCTCACTGGAATGATCAGCCTTGGGCACCCGGGGAATCAGGTAGGAAACTAAACTTGGGCTCATCAAAGCACCAGGGAGAAGGGGTCCTCAGTGAATCAAACACCTTCATTCTGCCCCTGTCTGTCCTGTCCCCTCAATCTCCTCCCATACAACTGGCCTGCTAAACTCTCCCCACTCTGGTGTTAGAAAATGAAAGTTTAGGGGATTCTATTTCCCAGGGGCTTTTGCATTCTAATGGAGACTCTTGAAAATTAAAATACTTTCAGCCTCAAGGAAGAAATCTCTTAATAGGGGAACTTCAGACTCCCTGGAGGGATGATAGACACGGGTGGGAGTAGGAAGCAGGTGGGGAATGATTCAGGGACATGGTGAGAAACTCCTTTACCCAGAAGGCTACAGTTCAGGTTTAAAGTCCAGCGGGTCTGGGTTTGAGTCCTTCCTGTGTAACACTGACTAGGAGACTCAGTTCTCATGTCCATAAAATGGGGCCATAACATGTAACTCGTATGGCTGTTAGTACAAGTAGTCTGACACAGTTTCCCAAGGCGTCAAGGTAGGACCAGCCAAGAAGACTATTGTGGACACCCAGCCAAGAACCAGGGTTGATTCTGAGAGTCAGGGCCTGGGCCGGGGTGTTCATCAGTAGAGCTATGTCCCGCCACAGGAGTAGACAACAGTGGAGAGAGGGGCCTGAATGAGGAGCAGATTAAATAGCCAATACTGGGATGCAATTATAAGTTGTTACTGTTTCTTTCTCCCAATGGAAGAGGCTGAGAAAACTTGAGAGCATTGAACACTCAGAATAGAAAGAACGAGAGGAGGCCCCAAAGAGGGCAGAGACAGGGAAAGGGAGGACCCTGCCCAATCAGTCACTCCCTGACCCAGGACTCCCAAGACAGAAGCACTGCCGAATAAAATGGGTCAAGGGAAGAGAAGGCAGCTGACAAAGGACTTGCTTTCTCAGCAGGATGTCTCAGGCATGACAGTGGCCATTTTTGATATGAATGATGTATGGCCTCCTGTACCACAAAGCTATCGACTCCTGCTCTAGCTAAAGTGGGTTGGCTCTTATAAAACCAGTGTAGCTGCTAGTCACGGGGGATGTTGAGCTAGAAGAATCCCAGTCCATTCGTGGCAGATCTAGATTTCAGACCAGCCCCCTAGGGCCCCAACCCCACCACTTGGCAGGGCCATGAAATCATGGTCTGCTAAGAGAATTGCTTGAACCCAGGAGGCGGAGGTTGCGGTGAGCCGAGATCGCACCACTGCACTCCAGCCTGGCGACAGAGCGAGACTCCCTCTCACAAACAAATAAATAAATCATGGTCTGCTAATCCCTACCCAGGGAGAAGTCAAGGCACCAGCAGCCTCTTTAAATACAGAGGCTGCAGAAGAAGCAGAAAGGCCTGAAGAGTCATGGGGTCGCTGCCATGGACAAACTCAGCTACCTCCCAGAAGGGAGAGAAGAGACCCCAGACCCCACAGGCCAGGCGCTGCAGCCAGATGGGGTCCCTGCCTCCCTTAACTGTTGGTGGGAGGCCTTTGCATCCTCTGCCTAGATTTCTCTTCCTCTGAGTCCTCACTCTTCACCCTTACCCGCTTTAGGCTGATTAACTCCTCACCCTTCAGATTTCAGTTCTGGAGGCACTTCCTCACGGAGAACTTTTCTGATCACTGCCCACCCTGACATTTGTCAACTCATGGACACTCCGTACACCAGGGATCTCCACTTTGTGGCTGTTACCACAGTTAGGAATTTTTTGTGTAGATTTAAAAAAAAATTATTGATTGTCTCTCATGGCAAACCGTGAGCTCCTTGAAAACAGGTGCCTAGGCTGGTTTCGCCCCCTGCTGTACCCCCGGTACCTGGCTTTGTGCCTGACACATATTGGGAGCCTAACAAATAGAAAGAGCCAGACCATGTCAAACTGACGATATTCAGCCGTTTTTGACCTACAAAATGGCCATTTCATAGGATTCATCCTAACATTAATTGAATGAGTGAATCAGTGAATCCATTAGATTTTTCCTGAGCACCACCCGCTGCAGCACAGATCTCAGCACGAGGAGGGTCCACTTTGGGCCTGTTCAAAAGGGCAACTTTCCTGAAATTATAAAGAACTAAGTATCTGCAAGCAGCCAACAACATACGAAGAAATGCTCATCACTAATCATCAGAAAAATGCAAATTAAAGTCACATTGAGACACCATCTCACACCAGTCAGAATGGACATTATTCATTATTTTAAAAAGTCCAAAAACAACAGATGTTGGCAAAGACGCAGAGAAACGGGGATGCTTTACACTGTTGTTGGTGGTGTAAATTAGTACCACCTCTATGGAAAACAGTATGGAGATTTCTCAAAGAACTGAAAATAGAACTATCATTTGGTTCAGCAATCCCACTACTGTGTGTGAGCATCTACACAAAAGGGAAAAAAAAGCATTGTATTAAAAAAGACACCTGCACTCATATGTTCATTGCAGCACTGTTCACAATAGCCAAGACATGGAATCACCCTAAGTGTCCATCAGTGGATGAGTGGACAAAGAAAATGTATCTCTACATGGTATTCTATGGAGTACTACTCAGCCATAAAAAAGAATAAAATCACGTCTCTTGCAGCAACATGGATGGAACTAGAGGCCATTATCTTGAGTGAAATAACCCAGAAACCAAAGTCAAATACCACATGTTCTCAGGTGTAAGTGGAAGCTAAGAAATGCGTACAAATTGATACAGAAATTAAAATAATAGACACTGGAGACTTGGCAAGGTGGGAGGGTGGGAGGAGGGTGAGAGATGAGAAATCACCTAATAGGTACAATGTACACTGTTTGGATGATGATTACACCAAAAGCCCAGATTTCACCACTGTACAATATATCAATATAATAAAACTGCACTTATACTTCCTAAATCTATTTTAAAAGGAAAAAGAACTGAGTATCTGGTCCCTAGTCACAGTCTAGACTTAAGCAACACTTCTCACACTTCAATGTGCATTCAGAGCATACTATGGTTTGAATGCTTGTCCCTTTCAAAACTCTCCAATGTGGCGATATTGAGAGGTGGGGACTTTTTTTTTTTTTTTTTTTGAGACGGAGTCTTACTCTGTTGCACAGTCTGGAGTGCAATGGTACAATCTTGGCTCACTGCAACCTTTGCCTCGCAGGTTCAAGTGATTCTCCTGCCTCAGCCTCCCTAGTAGCTGGGACTACAGGTGCACGCCATCATGCCTGGATAATTTTTGTATTTTTAGTAGAGACAGGGCTTCACCATATTAGTCAGGCTGGTCTTGAACTCCTGATCTCATGATCCACTTGCCTCAGCCTCCCAAAGTGCTGGGATTATAGGCGTGAGCCACTGCACTGGCAAGGTGGGGCCTTTAAGAGGTGATTGGGTAATAAGGGCTCTGCCCTCTTGAATGGATTAATTTATTCACTGCTTAATGGATTAATGGGTTAATAGGTTGGTAGGTTATCATGGGAATGGGACTGGTGGCTTTATAAAACAAGGAAAAAGCCAGGCACAGTGGCAAGCACCTGTAAACCTAGCTACTTGGGAGGCTGAGCAGGAGAATTGCTTCAGGTGAGGAATTCAAGACCAGCCTGGGCAACATAGTGAGACCCTGTCTTAAAAAGGAGAGAGAGAGAAGAGAAAGAAAGGCCTGAGTAGGACACTCAGCCATGTGATGCCATGTGTCACCTTAGGACTCTGCAGAGAGTCCCAACAGCAAGAAGGCCCTCACTAGTCGCAGCTCCTTGACCTTTGACTTTTCAGCCTTCATACCTTTAACATAGTCTTTTCTTCATAAATTAGCAAGTTTCAGGTATTCTGTTATAAGCAACATTAAAGGGACTAAGACAGTCCCCAGGGATCTTATTAATGTGTAGATTCTGATTCAGCAGGTCCAGGGTAGGGACTGAGAATCTGCATTTCAAACCAGCTCTCAGGTGACTCCGATGGGGAAGCAGCCAGAGGGAGGGAGGCCAAAATGCAGACTTGGAGCTGGCTGGTGAAGCTCCTCAGTGTCATACCATGGAGCTTCCATAAGGGCTCCTCTCTCTTCCGAATTTTTTCAGAATTCGGAAATTTGTTTGAAAAGAGATGAGACTCCAGGTTCTGGTACCTCCACTGTATGGAAAAGCAGCTGAGACACTGTCACATTTAAATAAACTTTCCAGGCACTGAGACTTAGCCCTCCAAGTGCCAAAATAGTTTTGTTGATTATTGTTTTTGGTAGAAATATTTCTAATGTTATTAAATACTATTTTGCCTTCTTAAATGGAGTGCATTAAACAGAACGTGACTCGTGGGCTCAAACGCTCCTCCTGCTTCTGCCTCCCGAAGTCTTGGGATGACAGTCATGAGCCTCCACGCCCGGCCAAACGTTGTATTTCTAGCTTCATCTGTGTTGCTGTGCGTAGTGGTGGTGTGCTCATTTTCCCTGCTGGATTATATCCCATGGTAGAGCATACCACGATGCATTCATTTGTTCTCCTGTTTGGAGGACATCTGAGGGATTTAGGGTACCGTTACAAATGGTGCTGCCACAGATTTTCTGGTATATGTCTCCTGTGACCATTGCAAGAGTTTCTCTCTGCACACGTTTAGAAATGAAAGCCCTGGATCAAGAAGTCTGCATGTGCTCAGCTCTCCAAGGTGCTGCCAGACTGGTTTCCCAAGTGGTTCTTCTGCCAGTGACTGGGGGACTGCTCATTGTCCACCTGTTCACCAGCACTGCATAATGTCCTGTGGTTTAATTTTTCTAACTTTCCGTGATGCCCAGGATTTTCATGACCCCCTTCCCTACTCTTGTACTGGGCTGTTACACCAAATCGGCTCTGATGCTAGGCTCTCCTGCCTGCTTTGTCTCTGAGATGAACACAAGCTAACACCCATTTTCTCATTCCTGGTCTTGGAGTGGTCACACTGACTGGGCAGGCTTGTCCATAAAGTGAATTGAGAATAACTGGGAAATGTAGTCTTTGGCCCAGGCAGCCATGTGCCCATCTGAACACTGAAGGTTCTCTTACTAAATGAGAAGGGGAGAATGGACATCCAGGAAAGCCACTGGTGGTGTTGGCCACAACAAATACTTAGCAATGTTTGCTTTGGGTACTGGGATGTGAGCTCTGTTCCCTACCATGGCTCAGAAAAGTATGTGTGTGTGTGAGTGGGATACTCCTTACTCCTCAAATACAGAAAGGGGGTTCAGAAGTTAGACCATATATATATGTAAATAAATATACATATGTAAATAAATTGAGAACACAAAATGGCCACCATACCATTTCTTCTGCTCTGTGGTGGGCTTATTTACAGACTCACATAGTATGAGAGCATTGGAAAGAGGGCATTTGGCAAGGAAGACTGGAACATGGAACAGAAGAGATTTCGAAATAGAGGCATTCACATCACGCGGATCTTCATTTTGTCACAGGCTTGTGGGACCAGGGCGAGAATTCAAACAATTCACACAACAGTTCACATACCACGTATCTAGATATTTAAAAGTCATAAGTCATGATAACAAATTATTCCATAAAACACATCCTCATCTCCTGCCTTCACAAATGAACCTTTGTAACATTCTGGAAAGCCAGGTATGACTTTAGAATCCTCAGACTCATCAGACCAGAATGTGGCACCAGAAGGAGAGGCAGCCCCCGCTCAGGGCCTGCCTCCCTTTTGTTCCAGCCCTCAGCCAAGGGCCTTCCCAAGGGCACATGCTTGACACCAGCCTGCACCACCGGGTTCTGCCCACTGCCCAGCCCCAAGCAGTTATCCCTTGGTCACCAGCCACACAGGCCACCTTGAGAGGTGGACCATGGAAACAGGCCCACATGGAACCTGAAAGTGGGCTTGGGCCATTCGGGCAGAGATTCTGGAGTCTGAGTATGGGGCATGGTCCGGATGGGGTGGGTGTGGCTATAGACTCTGCTTGGGCATCACCCTCAGCCCTGTGGACTCCTCACCCCAGGGACAAAGGGAGGCTAGGGGGAGGGGATATCCAAAGGGCAGGGCCCTTTTGCCTGGTCTTGGAGTGGTCCTGGGTCACTCTGTCACACTGACTGGGCAGGCTTGTCCATAAAGTGAATTGAGAATAACTGGAAGTTTTTTGAGAATTTTCTCTGTTCGATCTGGGATCTAAAGATTGCCCCTGGGTTATTGACGATGAGAGAGGGATTTCTTTAGCCACGACTCTATGTTGGGGGAGGATTCAGCACTAAGTACATTTCTCTTCACCTCTGGAAACAAACACAAACTATAAAACCAAAACCAAAATAGAACAACAAAAAACAAATCCCTCTTCCTTCTCTTGACACACTCAGTTCATTTCTCTGTCGGTTTCCTTCGGCTCTGACACCCTCCAATCAGGCTCTCACCCATCATCTTTCTGCCTTTCCGTGCTCACTTTCTTCCCCTCCGCCCTCCTTCCCTGGCTCCTGTCTTAATCCCTGCCATAGCGACAGAGGAAAAACAACATAACACTGGGCAGATGAGAGCTGAGTTTCGGAGCCCTACTGAGAAGCGCAGGCTAGCAGGGGACCAGGAGTTTCCATAACGAAACTGACCAGAGGAAAACCTTGAAATCTTGGAGTGGTAATGAGGAAAAACCTTGGGGTTAGAGAAAGAAGAGGCTTTCCAAAAGCCCAGAGGAGGCCGAAATAAAAAGAACAAGGAGGGGCCAGGCACGGTGGCTCACGCCTGTAATCCCAGCCCTTTGGGAGGCCGAGGTGGGTGGATCATGATGTCAGAAGATCAAGACCATCCTGGTCAACATGGTGAAATCCCGTCTCTACTAAAAATACAAAAATTAGCTGGGTGTGGTGGCGTGCACCTGCAGTCCCAGCTACTCAGGAGACTGAGGCAAGAGAATCGCTTGAATCCGGGAGGCAGAGGTTGCAGTGAGCCGAGATCATGCCACTGCATTCCAGCCTGGGTGACAGAGCAAGACTCACTCAAAAAAAAAAAAAAAAAAAAAAGGAACAAAGAGGAAGGGCTTTGGAAAGTTTGTAAAAGGTTAATCAAGTTGCCCCCAATGCTACATAGCCCCTGACCATCCCAAAACACAGTCAATATTCTTGGGATGAATTACGAGCAGACAGAAATTCCCAGGGTGGGAGAGCACAGGGAGCAGACATCAGGAAAGCTGAGATTCTTCTTCTGAAAGGACATAAAAGGATAATGTTTTTGTGAATTGGAACCCTAGTGTTTCAGGCCTGGTGAGATGATAAGGGGTTAAAGCTTCCATGGAGCAAAGCTAAAGTAGCTAGGAAGGGTGTGGCCCTCAATTTGATTTATTTTAGAAGTTTGGAAAGCTGATGAATGTGCTTCTGGCCACAAGACAGGACAGGTGAGAAAAAAGAAAAGAAGGAGGCGTGGTTTGTGTTTCCTGGAAAGGGAGTGTCCTTATGGCTCTCCTGGGGAGCACACACACGCCTCTCATAAATGTATATGGGCCCTGATGACTTGGCTCCTGCTCGCCACCCTAGCATGTTCCCAGTGGCTGGCTCCCTGGCGTTCTGGCACTCAGGGCTGCCAACACCTGCCAACAACAAGGAAGCTGGGTATTGGGGCTGCAGCTTTTGGAAGCTGCTTATGAAACAGATGACTAAGCCCGGGGGCAGGAGGAGGGTGCAGCTCATGCCTAGCTCAGCGAGAACTCAGTGCAAGTCAGTCTTGACCTGGTGCCAACCGTGTGCCAGGCTAGTCCCTGGGGATGTGAAGATGATGAGGCGTGGTCCCTGCTCCAGAGGACCAGGCCTACCCATAAAGAACTGTAATCAGAGGCATCAGTCTGCAAAAGGGGAGAATACAGGGTTTAGCCGTGAAGATGATTTTGCAAGGGGACAGTGATAGAGGCAGAAGAAGGAGGAAGGGGAGTTTCTCCATTTGTGTAGTCAGGCTAAGAGTTTTAGCCTCCCAAAGCATACATCCTCTTCCTCATGCCCTGTTGTCCAGTTAGTGTGGCTTCTGTCACCCAAGTGACTCTTTCCTCTTCTCCTGTCTTGGCTCAGGTCCTCATGTCTGGCTTTGGTCCAGGCTCTTTGCACTCAGCACTGCAGACAACTTCCTACAATTCAGGTCCAATGGGCTCACTCCCCTCCTGGATGCTTTCTGTGGTTTCCCATTGCCCCAGAATAAAAGCTAAGCCCCAAGGTCCTTCACATTGCAGCCCCAAACTGCCTAAAGCCGAGGGAGGGGTCAAGGAGACTTCAGTGTAGGTTTGACTCAATAGCACCACAATGTCATCAAAGCCCCTCTTCTTCCTGGTGTTGTCCCATCTGCCCTCCATGGTGTTGTGTCTTCATGCTCAGGCAGGCTTTTCTCGTGGTGACAAAATGGCTGCCACAATCCCTGTTCTCACACCTATACTCTATGCCATGTAGGAGAAAGGGAGAGAGCTTCTTTCCCTGGAGCTGCCAGCAAAGGCTTCTCCAGTCTCTCAGGTCAGAATTGAGTCATTTGCCCATCTGCAGGCAAGAAGGGATTTTGCTGATTAGTTTATACTGGGGCCATTTGCCCCACCCCTAGGGCCAGGGTAGAGTCAACTTCCTCCAAAAAATATGGGAAGTGTGGGGAGGGTGGATGTCCCAAAGAAAATGGGGTGGTTACCAAAAGAGAATGGATGCTGAGGAGGTCACCCTGCCAGCATCTCCTCCCAAGTCCCACCCAGCTACTTCCTGTTCCCAAACACGTCGTGTTCTTTGATGTCTCCCAAGCCTTTGCACATGCTTTCCCTTCACCGGGGATGTCTTTTCCTTCCTCTCACTCGGTGGATGCCTACTTGTTTCTCAAATGCTTGCCCATCATCATGGTCCCTATTCTTTAGATATTGCAGTCAGCTCAAGGACAGGTTCTTATTCACTCCCAGCATAATGCAATACCTGGCAAAAAGTAGGTGCTCAGAATGAATGCTTATCAAGTTAATGAAGGCTGCTGATGAGACAACGGCATATCCCAAGTTCACAACAAAGAACGAGTGTGTCTTCAAAATCTCTTCCCAATGTCTGCAATGTAACAAATACAAGCAGAATTATAACGTATAAAGCTATGATGATGAACAATGAGACCACATGGACATAGGGAGGGGAGCATCTCACACTGGGGTCATTTGGGGGGAAAAAGGGGAGGGACA